>SJYQ01000870.1:559613-634732 GCA_006410935.1 Redunca redunca | reverse complement strand
CCAGGCAAGAGTGCTGGAGTGGGTTGCCATTTCCTCCTCCAAGGGATCTTCCCAACCTGGGATCAACCCTGTGTTTCCTGCATTGTAGGCAGATTTTTTTTTACCACTGAGCCACTGGGGAAACCGTACCTATCAATAATTACATGTAAATAGATCAAACTCTCAATCAGTATCTATGGAGTAACTAAATATATAAACAAATAAATAACAATAAAAAAAAAAAACCAAGTATATTCTGCTTAAAGACTCACTTTGGCTTAAAGACACACATAAGGTGAAAGTAAATGAAAGGGTAAAAGATCATTCCATGCAAGAAACAAAACAGCAGAGTTAGGTGTATCTATATTAGAGAAATAAATTTTACCAAAATCTGTATCAAAAAATAAAGATCATTATAGAATGAGAAAAGTGTCAACGCATCAAAAGGATACAATAATTTTAAGTATATATGTACTCAGCATCAGAGCACTTAATTACATGAAATCGATTTTACCTAATACGAAGTGAAAAATAAACTACTTTTTCTGACTATAATGGCATAAAACTAGAAATAAATAACAAGAATCCTAGAAAATTTACATATGTGTGGAAAGTAAACAATACATTCCTGAATAACCAATAGGTCAAAGAAGAAATCAAACAGGAACTCTAAAAACATCCTCACACAAATGAAAATAAAAACACATCATATCAAAACTCAATGGGTGCAGAAAAGCAGTTCTGAGAGGAAAGTTTATAGCAATTAATGCCTATGATAAGCAAAGAGAAAGATCTCAAACAACCTAACTTTATACCTCAAGGAATTAGAAAAATAAAAAAAAAAAAAAACTAACCCCAAGTTAGCTGACAGAAAGAAAAAAGCTCAGAGCAGAAGTAAATGAAATAGAGATTGAAAAAATAATACGAAAGAATAATGAAACAAAGAATCAATATTTTTAAAAAGATAAAAGACAAATCCTTATCTTGACTAGCCAAGAAAAAAAGAGTATCAGTAAATATAGTTATAAATGAAAGAGGAGACATTACCAGGATAGACGGAAATACAACATAAGACTCCACGTGTGCTCAGTCCTGCCCGACTCCTTGGGACCCGATGGAATGTAGCCCACGAGGCTCCTGTGTCCATAGAATTTTCAAGGCAAGAATAGTGGAGGGGGTTGTCATTTCCTCCTCCAGGCAATCTTCCCTACCCAGCAATTCAACCCTTGTCTCTGGAGGCTCTTGCATTGGCAGGCAGATGCTTTACCACTATGCCACCAAGAAAGGCCATCATGAAGCTCCTGGGGCCAATTATATGCCAACAACCTAGAAGAAATGGATAAATTATTAGAAAACATAATCTATCAAGACTGAATCATGAAGAAATAGAAAACTGAACAGACCAAAACTGAGTAAGGAGATTGAATCATCAGTCAAACATATCCCAAAAAGAAAAGTTCAAGACCAGATTGTTTCACTGGTAAGTACTTCTAAACATTTAAAGAATTCACACAAGTTCTTCTCAGATTCTTTCAAATCACTGAAGTGGTGGGATCACTTATAAACTCATTTTACAAGGCCAGCATTACCCTGATATTAATGCCAGATAAGGACATTACAATAAAAGGAAATTGTAAGACAATATCCCTTCCAACATAGAAACAAAAATTCTCAACAAAATACTTGCAAACCAAATTTAATAGTATTTTAAAAGGATCATACACCACGACCAAGTGGGATTTATCGCTAGATAAAAGGATGATTCAGCTTATGCAAATCAATAAGTGTGAGCACCACCTTAATAAAATGAAATAAAAATGATTTGATCATCTTATGAGATGCTGAAGAAGCATTTGAGAAAATGATACCACTTTATGATAAAAACTCAGAACAACTAGGTATAGAAGAAATGTATGTCAACATAATAAAGGCTGTAACATGACAAATTTATAGCTTACATCATATTCAATGGTTAAAAAAAAAGATTATTTCTCTAAGATCAGGAACAACACAAGGGTGCCCACTCTTGCCACTTACATTGAACTTAGCCCTGGAAGTCCTAGCCCAGAGCAATTTGTCAAGGAAAAGAAAGAAAAGTCATCCAAATAAGAAAGGGAGAACTCAAATCATCTCTGTTTGCATATGACATTGATCTTACACAAAGAAAACCCTAAACTCCATAAAAAACTATTACAGTAAATGAATTAAGTTCAAGATATAAATCAACACACAAGATCTGTTGTGTTTCTGTATGTTAACAACAAAATGTCCAATAAAGAAATTAAGAGAACAACCCTTTTTATAATAGTGTCAAAAAGAATACTATATTTGGGCATAAATTTTACCAAGATGTGGTCTATACAAGGAAAGCTATGAGACATTGATTTAAAAAATTAAAAGACACAAATAAATGGGAAGATATCTCCTGCATCAGAAGGATTAATATGTTAAAATGTTCTTACTACCCAAAACTATCTGCAGATTGAATGCAATCTCTATGAAAATTTCAACAAAACTGGAAAAAAAGAAGGGCAGCAGGAGCTTAAACACAGAAAGAGAAGACCATGTCAAAATGGAAGCAGAGATTGGAGCAGCGGCTACAGTCGAAGAACGTGGCTTGTTTCCTCCTGGCTGTCTCTAACATGGCATCATTAAGAGGTGAAGTTTGAAAGAGCTGGCCAATTTGCAAGTAAGAATGAAAATAAAAAGAAAATTTTCAGAAATAGGACTTGAAAAAGGCAATGGCTTTCTAAATCCAAACAGCAAGAGAATATGAGGAACACTTGAGAAAATTATGAGTGATCTTTGCTTTATTAAAGATCAACCTTTTGTCAAAGACAGAATTAAGAACATGGTCTCCGCCCTTCGGAGAAGGCAATGGCACCCCACTCCAGTACTCTTGCCTGGAAAATCCTATGGACGGCGGAGCCTGGTGGGCTGCAGTCCATGGGGTCGCTAAGAGTCAGACACGACTGAGTGACTTCACTTTCACTTTTCACTTTCATGCATTGGTGAAGGAAATGGCAACCCACTCCAGTGTTCTTGTCTGGAGAATCCCAGGACGGGGAGGCTGGTGGGCTGCCATCTATGGGGTCGTATAGAGTTGAACACGACTGAAGCGACTTAGCAGCAGCAGCAGCAGCTCCGCACTTATTCTTAATTATCCTCAATGGATTATTGTGCGTAAGGTGAAGTTCAAGTTAAGACAATGGGGCCAAGTAAAAGTTCAAATTCAGATAAAATGACTTTGGGGCGAAAGCAAGAAGTTGTGGCTCTTTTACTGAAGGCCAGATGTTCAAAGTGCCTACTGTTGATTTCTGAGAGACATGAAGGCAGGAAAGCAAAGCAATATTGGTATTTGTATTGGTTTTGGTATTTCTGTTAAGGAAGTAGAATTCTAAGTATGGTTACAGGAATATGAAAAGGTTGGTATAAGGTAGTTATGAAGCCTATTAAATTTTTGGAAGACATATATTGGGTTGGCCAAAAAGTTTGTTTGGGTTTTTCATATCATTTTATAGAAAAAACCCAAGTGAATGCTTTGGCTAACCCAATACTTCCAAAAAGAACTAAGAGAATGTGACTCAGGTTTCAAGTGATGCTTGGACTCCCAAATATTTCTTACTAATCCTTGAAAACCTCCCTTTTTACTGTTCAAGAAATTCTATCGCAGTTGCTTAGTGGAGGCATGTAATAAAATAGGTGTAAATTTGGCTGTTCTTCAGTGAGTCTGAAACTTTTCAAAAGCAAGTTATGAAATTAGGTAATAAAATAAGAGATGTAAAATATATGGATGTTGTAAGATATAAGAACCAGACTAGAAATCTTTAGTGTTGCCTTTATGCTCCAATATATAGTTCTATATTCTTAGCCAAGAAATCATACCTTTCTGTGTCACACTGGTTTTTAAAGGCAAAACTGCAGTGATAGTATATCAGCTAGCCATTTAAGAATTTCGTTTTGAGAATATAATGGAAGGGAACATACTTTGAATATGTTACAGAGTTGTATAAAGTAAAACTTAAGCCCCACAGGAAACCAGAGGTCTGTAGCTATCTCCTATTGGTGATGCAGCCTCAACCATCACCTAACTGCCAGGATCAATTTAGAATATCCACTTTGTTTCGATCATGTAAGATTATGTGCACCTGAGCATTAAATGTTTATTTGAACACTGAACATTTAAACAAAAAAAATATATTTTTCTAAAAATACAGCTTTCAAATGGAATGGTTTGTAACACCTAAGTTTGAAAGAATGAGACCATTGTCTTTCCAGATTATATTAAATTTTAACTGTGGCAAATCAAGTAATTAAGAATAAAAGTAAAAATTTAAAAACAGCAGGTTCTGTTTTAAAGATAAAGATCTAAGGAAAGCTCAATAGAAAATGTTTTCATTTAAAGTGAATTTACATTCTGGGCTTGGCAAATTGTATTTTTTTTTTAACTACAGACTACGAGAAGTTTAAGATGTGAATGTATGCATTTCCCCGAGTGCCTCATGAATGCTTTCTGGAGCTCTGTCAAAGATCAAAACCACTCTAAGCAGTGCCATGTCAATTAAAACTGTCTACAAATTGAAGTGTGTTTTGGGTTTTGTTCAGTTACTCCAAATAATGTCAAATGCCTGAAAGGGTCAGTCATCTTCAATAGTCTGAGCTGAAGGCCAATTTTTCAAGTTTGGTTTATAATTCAAAATAGAGCCTATGCTGTCTCGACAAATTTAAAACAACCACCACAGTTTACTTCCTGCCCATGCCATATGCATAGATGAGCAGGCCTGGGAGTTCTACTCATTAAAGCTCTCACTCTGGGATCCAGAATAATGTATCAACTACAGTGCACAGTGGTGGTAACTATAGCTGAAGGAGAAGAGTGTAGGACACGATTGTCAAAGCAGGCACTGCACCATCTTTTTGCTCTTCTGTCTTTGCCCATGGCAATGAACACAGCCATGGCTGAAACACGCGGCACAAGAAGGTGAAGCCTCCTGCAGGCAGGGGCGCCATGGAACATAACACATTCAACACATTTGGCTGCTTACAGTGCAGATTTATCACGCATGTTCCAAATGAGTATTTCGGCAAATAGAATATTGTTTTAGAAAGAAAGCTTTAGTTGCTCAGTCAGTCCGACTCTTTGTGACTCCATGGACTGTAACCTGCCAGACTCCATTGTCTGTGGAATTCTCCAGGCAAGAATCCTGGAGTGGGTAGGTGGTTCCCTTTTCCAGGGCATCTTCCTGACCCAGGGATTGAACCAGTTTTCCACACTGCAGGCAGATTCTTTACTGTTTGAGCCATCAGGGAAGCCCATAATGCTGTTTTCCCCATGTCCCCAAATTACTCAGGACTCAGCAAAATTTTTTTGCTATCTTAAAACAAACAAACAAACAAACAAACAAACAAACAAAAACCACAAAGCAGCCTTCTAACAATCTGTGGACTAAAATATAGTTTTGTTCATAAATAACTTCTGTGCTGCAACTCTTCCTTCTCTGGCTGTGTTATAGTTGACAGGGGATCAGTTCAATTCAGTTGCTTAATCATGTCTTACTCTTTGCGACCCCATGAATCACAGCATGCCAGGCCTCCCTGTCCATCACCAACTCCCGGAGTTCACTCAAACTAGTTTCCTTCTAGTCAGTGATGCTATCCAGCCATCATATCCTCTGTCATCCCCTTCTCCTCCTGCCCCTAATCCCTCCCAGCATCAGAATCTTTTCCAATGAGTCAACTCTTCGCATGAGGTGGCCAAAGTACTGGAGTTTCAGCTTTAGCCTCAGTCCTTCCAATGAACACCCAGGACTGATCTCCTTCAGAATGGACTGGTTGGATCTCCTTGCAGTCCAAGGGACTCTCAAGAGTCTTCTCCAACACCACAGTTCAAAAGCATCAATTCTTCGGTGCTCAGCTTTCTTCACAGTCCAACTCTCACATCCATACATGACCACCGGAAAAACCATAGCCTTGACTAGATGGACCTTTGTTGGCAAAGTAATGTGTCTGCTTTTGAATATACTATCTAGGTTGGTCATAACTTTCCTTCCCAGGGGTAAGCGTCTTTTAATTTGCTGGCTGCAGTCACCATCTGCAGTGATTTTGGAGCCCCCTCCCCCCAAAAAAATAAAATCTGGCACTGTTTCCCATCTATTTGCCATGAAGTGATGGGACCAGATGCCATGATCTTAGTCTTCTCAATGTTGAACTTTAAGCCAACATTTTCACTCTCCACTTTCACTTTCATCAAGAGGCTCTTTAGTTCTTCTTCACTTTCTGCCATAAGGGTGGTGTCATCTGCATATCTGAGGTTATTGATATTTCTCCCAGCAATCTTGATTCCAGCTCATGCTTCCTCCAGCCTAGCGTTTCTCATGATGTACTCTGCAAAGAAGTTAAATAAGTATGGTGACAATATACAGCGTTGATGTACTCTTTTCCTATTTGGAACCAGTTTGTTGCTCCATGTCCAGTTCTAACAGTTGCTTCCTGACCTGCATATGGGTTTCTCAAGAGGTAGGTCAGGTGGTCTGGTATTCCCATATTTTTCAGAATTTTCCAGTTTATTGTGGTTCACACAGTCAAAGGCTTTGGCATAGTCAATAAAGCAGAGATAGATGTTTTTCTGGAACTCTCTTGCTTTTTCCATGATACAGTGGATGTTGGCAATTTGATCTCTGGTTCCTCTGCCTTTTCTAAAACCAGCTTGAACATCAGGAAGTTCACAGTTCATGTATTGCTGAAGGCTGGCTTGGAGAATTTTGAGCATTACTTTACTAATATGTGAGATGAGTGCAATTGTACAGTAGTTTGAACATTCTTTGGCATTGCCTTTCTTTGGGATTGGAATGAAAACTGACCTTTTCCAGTCCTGTGGCCACTGCTGAGTTTTCCAAATTTGCTGGCATATTGAGTGCAGCACTTTCACAGCATCATCTTTCAGGATTTGAAATAGCTCCACTGGAATTCTATCACCTCCACTAGCTTTGTTTGTAGTGATGCTTTCTAAGCCCCACTTGACTTCATATTCCAGGATGTCTGGCTCTAGGTGAGTGATCACACCATCGTGATTATCTTGGTTGTGAAGATCTTTTTTGTACAGTTCTTTTGTGTATTCTTGCTACCTCTTCCTAATATCTTCTGCTTCTGTTAGGTCCATTTTCTGTTCTTTATCGAGCCCATCTTTGCATGAAATGTTCCATTGGTATCTCTTATTTTTTTGAAGAGATCTCTAGTCTTTCCCATTCTTTTGTTTTCCTCTATTTCTTTGCTTTGATCACTGAAGAAGGCTTTCTTATCTCTCCTTGCTATTCTTTGGAACTCTTCGTTCAAATGAGTACATCTTTCCTTTTCTTTGCTTTTCGCTTCTCTTTGTTTCACAGCTATTTGTAAGGCCTCCCCAGACACACAGGGAATACTGATGGGTAATTAGAGTATGCTCTTGATGAAAGTGAAAGAGGAGAGTGAAAAAGTTGGCTTGAAGCTCAACATTCAGAAAACGAAGATCATGCCATCCGGTCCCATCACTTCATGGGAAATAGATGGAGAAACAGTGGAAACAGTGTCAGACTTTATTTTTTTGGGCTCCAAAATCACTGCAGATGGTGACTGCAGCCATGAAATTAAAAGATGCTTACTCCTTGGAAGAAAAGTTACACAGGTCACAAGTGGTAAATGGGATGTGTCCCTGGATGGGCCCTCCTTTTCCACTGGGGACTTGCCTCCAAGGAAATACTTTTCCTGTTGGGTTGGTGGACCCTTACTGGTAATTAGTCCTGCCCTTTGTCCTTGCTGGACTGGGTTCTGAAGGATGGGGCTGGTATGGAGGGGCCCAGAAGGAAAGTAGAAGGGACAGAGCAGCAAGAGAAGGGTAAGAGAGGAGATCAAGAAGGTCCTCAGGAGAAGGGTCAAGGACTGGTATTTTCTCAGCGGAGAAGAGTCTGTGTCCCTTTTGAAAGGCTTTGTTCTGATATAAGGCCGTACAAGGACACAGGGAAATTCATCCCCTTTTCTTGCATAGCAGATTCAGTTGTAAAGTGGTATTGTAATTTAGAGACCCACTGGTGGGCCAGCTTTCCCCATCTCTCAGCATATATTGGGACCAGGTGATACTACATAGGATGTTTTGGGAGTCACAGGGTGATACCTGAAAAGATTTCAGTTCTGTATAATGCATTCTTTAGTATGGTGAACATTTGGTTCCCCTAGATCCTTTGGGTTTGTGTCCAAGTACTGAGGGGATTAGTTGGAATGATGCATTGGCCCAGAAATGCCACACGATTTGACCCAAATAAGATTTCTAGTTCAGGAAATTTGGAACCAGCCCCAAACTATTAATGGACTCCTCAAAGACCAAAATAGGAGGCATCCAAAAGGCATGGGGACCACCTGCTAAAATGGAACAAGGATGCCCAGTCCAAGTTCAGGAACAGGCACTGGGGTTGCCTGAGTGATAAATGGTACCAGGGTAGGTGCACGACAGTAACTTGGCCTCGTGTGGTCTGTGCTAGTTTCTCTGAAGTGGGCAGAGGAACTTTGTGAGCTACTCCAAAGACCAGGAACTCCATCAATAGGAAGTCTGGGAGCTGCTGGTGAGAATAGGAAACACCCGCTGACCTACCTTTCCTTGCCCTTTGCTTACGAGGCACACTTTAGACAGTGCTTTGTCATCCGGGGTTCCTGGAGCCCCCCTCCCATTATCAGCACGGAATTCCAGGCTCCCCAGCAATCTGGAGAGCACCCCGCAGGAATCCCTTGTGCTTTTAGTTCTTGCCTGGCAGGAAGTCCCCAAACTCCTCCTTTTTAGCTGAAAGGAGGAAAGAGGAGATCCCCTATCCTAGACAGCTGTGTCACTCCACATGAGACCACATTGGTCAGGAACTAACATGACTAAGCTGCTCTGGTCTGGATGTGGTCCTGTCTAATCTCCCATGAGACATTCTGCCTGAGTAACTATCTCCAGCACAGGCCATTACAAATTTAAGGGAAATAACCAATTATATGAGAGTCCATGTCAGTTGTCTTCCCGGAGACTCAGTGGTAAAGAATGCATCTGCCAGTGCAGGATACACAGGTTTGATACCTGGGTCAGGAAGATCCCCTGGAGGAGGAAATGGCAACCTATTTTAGTATTCTTGCCTGAGAAATCCCGTGGACAGAGTCTGGCAGGCTACAGTCCATGGGGTTGCAAAGAGTAAGAAACAAACAACAAATGGCATGGTTGCTGGGTTGATTGTTCTTAGTCGTGTCCAATTCTTTGTGACCCCATGGACTGTAGCCCACCACGCTCCTCTGTCCATGGGATTTCCAGGCAGGAATACAGGAGTGGGTTGCCATTTCCCCTGTAGGGGATGTTTCTGACCCAGGGACTACACCTGCATCTCTTGCATTGGCAAGTGGATTCTTTACCATTGAGCCACTTGGGAAGCCTATGCTGCTGCTGCTAAGTCGCTTCAGTCATGTCCGACTCTGTGCGACCCCCTTGACGGCAGTCCACCAGGCTTCCCTATCCCTGGGGTTCTCCAGGCAAGATCACTGGAGTGGGTTGCCATTTCCTTCTCCAATGCATAGAAGCCTATGAAGGTATACTATCAAAAATATAAAAGAAATTTATACTACACAATTGGAAAAATGCTGCAATAATCTAATTTTAAAAAATGGGCAGAGTACCCAAATTTTTTTTAAAGGTGATATGTAAATGGTCAACCAGAATATAAGAAGTTGCTCAACTTATTAGGAAAAAGAAAATCAAAACAATTCACAGCTGTCAGAATGGGTAGCATAAAAACAAACAAACAAACGAGAGAACAACTGTTTGCATATGGTAAAACTGAAACCTTGTGCACTGTTGGTGGAAATGTAAAGTGTAGCTTTATATTTCTACAGCTATTGTAGAAAATATACATATTCCTCAAGAAAATAAACATGGAAGAATGTTCAGTCAGTTCAGTCACTCAGTCATATCCAACTCTTTGTGACTCCATGGACGGCAGCACACCAGGCATCCCCATCCTTCACCAACTCCTGGAGCTTGCTCAGACTCATGTCCATCAAGTTGGTGATGCCATCAAGCCATCTCATCCTCTGTCCTCCCCTTCTCCTCCTGCCCTCAATCTTTCCCAGCATCGGAGTCTTTGCCAATGAGTCAGTTCTTTGCATCAGGTGGCCAAAGTATTGGAGTTTCAGCTTCAACATCAGTCCTTCCAATGAATATTCATGACTGATTTCCTTTAGGATGGACTGGTTTGATCTCCTTGAAGTCCAAGGGACTCTCAAGAGTCTTGTCCAACACCAAGCATCAATTCTTTGGTGCTCAGCTTTCTTTATAGTCCAACTCTTACATCCATACATGACTACTGGAAAAACCACAGCTTTGACTAGACGGACCTTTGTCAGCAATGTCTCTGCTTTTTAATAAGCTGTCTAGCTTTTCTTCCAAGGTGCAAGTGTCTTTTAATTTCAAGACTGCAGTCATCATCTGCAGTGATTTTGGAGCCCCTCAAAATAGTGTCTGTAAATTCACTGTTTCCCCATCTATTTGTCATGAAGCGATGGGACCAGATGCCATGATCTTAGTTTTTTGAATGTTGAGTGTTAAGCCAGCATTTTTACTCTCTTCTTTCAATTTCATCAAGAGATTCTTTGTTTTTTGCCATAAGACTGGTGTCATCTACATATCTGAGGTTATTGATATTTCTCCCTGCAATCCTGATTCCAGCTTGTGCTTCATTCACCCTCGTGTTTCACATTATGTACTCTGTATAGAAGCTAAATAAGGAAGGTGAAAATATACAGCCACCTTTCCCAATTTGGACAGTCTATTGTTTCATGTCCAGTTCTAACTGTATCTCCTTGACCTGCATATGGATTTCTCAGGAGGCAGGGAAGGTGGTTGGTATTCCCATCTCTTTAAGAAAATAGGGAACTGGAATGCAAAATTAGGAGGTCAAGAGATACCTGGAGTATAGGCAAATTTGGCCTTGGAGTACACAACGAAGCAGGGCAAAGGCTAACAGAGTTTTGCCAAGAGAACACACTGATCATAGCAAACACCCTATTCCAACAACACAAGAGAAGACTCTCCACGTGGACATCACCAGATGGTCAATACTGAAATCAGATTTTTCTGATTTCTTTGCAGCCAAAGATGGAGAAGCTCTATACAGTCAGGAAAAACAAAAGTGGGTGCTGACAGACACTGTGAAAGTGATGCACTCAATATGCCAGCAAATTTGGAAAACTCAGCAGTAGCCACAGGACTGGAAAAGGTCAGTTTTCATTCCAATCCCAAAGAAAGGCAATGCCAAAGAATGTTCAAACTACTGTACAATTGCACTCATCTCACATATTAGTAAAGTAATGCTTAAAATTCTCCAAGCCAGGCTTCAGCAATATGTGAACCGTGAACTTCCAGATGTTCAAGCTGGTTTTAGAAAAGGCAGAGGAACCAGAGTTCAAATTTCCAAATCCGCTGGATCATGGAAAAAGCAAGAGAGTTCCAGAAAAACATCTATTTCTGCTTTATTGGCTACGCCAAAGCCTTTGACTGTGTGGATCACAATAAACTGTGGAAAATTCTGAAAGAGATGGGAATACCAGACCACCTGACCTACTTCTTGAGAAACCTTATGAAAGTCAGGAAGCAACAGTTAGAACTGGACATGGAGCAACAGACTGGTTCCAAATAGGAAATGGAATGTCAAGGCTGTATATTGTCACCCTGCTTATTTAACTTCTATGCAGAGTACATCATGAGAAATGCTAGGCTGGAGGAAGCATGAGCTGGAATCAAGATTGCTGGGAGAAATATCAATAACCTCAGATATGCAGATGACACCACCCTTATGGCAGAAAGTGAAGAACTAAGAGCGTCTTGATGAAAGTGAAAGTGGAGAGTGAAAAAGTTGGCCTAAAGCTCAACATTCAGAAAACGAAGATCATGGCATCTGGTCCCATCACTTCATGGGAAATAGATGGGGAAACAGTGGAAACAGTGTCAGACTTTATTTTTGGGGGCTTCAAAATCACTGCAGATGGTGTTTGCAGCCAGCTAATTAAAAGGTGGAAGGGAAGTTATGACCAACCTAGATAGCATATTCAAAATCAGAGACATTACTTGGCAACAAAGGTCCATCTGGTCAAGGCTATGGTTTTTCCAGTGGTCATGTGTGGATGTGAGAATTGGACTGAAGAAGGTTGAGTGCCAAATAGATGCTTTTGAACTGTGGTGTTGGAGAAGACTCTTGAGAGTCCCTTGGACTGAAAGGAGATCCAACCAGTCCATCCTAAAGGAGATCAGTCCTGGGTTTTCACTGGAGGGATTGATGTTAAAGCTGAAACTCCAATACTTTGGCCACATGATACGAAGAACTGACTCAGTTGAAAAGACCCTGATACTGGGAAGGATTGAGGGCAGGAGGAGAAGGGGACAACAGAGGATGAGATGGCTGGATGGCATCACTGACTCAATGGACATGGGTTTGATTGGACTCCGGGAGTTCGTGGTGGACAGGGAGGCCTGGGGTGCTGCGGTTCATGGGGTCAAGAGAGTCGGACATGACTGAGTGACTGAACTGAACTGACCTGACTGTAGCTCAGATCCTGAACTCCTTATTGCCAAATTCAGGCTTAAATTGAAGAAAGTAGGGAAAACCACTAGATCATTCAGGTATGACCTAAATCAAATCCCTTACAATTATACAGTGGAAGTGATAAATAGACTCAGGGGATCAGATCAGATAGACAGAGTGCCTGAAGAGCTATGGAGGGAGGTTCATGACGTTGTACAGGAGACAGGGATCAAGAGCATCCCCGTGGAAAAGACATGCAGAAAGGCAAAATGATTGTCTGAGGAGGCCTTACAAATAGCTGAGAAAAGAAGAGAAGCTAAAGAAAAAGGAGAAAAGGAAAGATATGCCCTTTCGAATGCAACGTTCCAAAGAAGAGCAAGGAGAGTTTAGAAAGCCTTCTCCAGTGATCAGTGCAAAGAAACAGAGGAAAACAATAGAATGGGAAAGTCTGGAGATCTCGTCAAGAAAATTAGAGATACCAACTCATGCAAATATGGGCACAATAAAGGACAGAAATGGTATGGACCTAACAAAAGCAGAAGATATTAAGAAGGGGTGGCAAGAATATATAGAAGAACTGTACAAAAAAGATCTTCATGATCCGGATAACCACAATGGTGTGATCACCCACCTAGAGCCAGACATCCCGAAATGGGAAGTCAAGTGAGCCTTAGGAAGCATCACTATGAACAAAGCTAATAGAGGTGATAGAATTCCAGTTGAGCCATTTCAAATCCTAAAAGATGATGCTGTGAAGGTGTTGCACTCAATATGCCAGCAAATCTGGAAACCCAACAGTGACCACAGGACTGGAAAAGGTCAGTTTTTTTTTCCAATCCCAAAGAAAGGCAATGCCAAAAATGTTCAAAGTATTGCACAATTGCACTCCTCTCACACACTAGTAAAGTAATGCTCAAAATTCTCCAAGCTAGGCTTCAACAATACATGAACTATGTACTTCTAGATGTTCAATCTGGTTTTAGAAAAGGCAGAGGAACCAGAGATCAAATTGCCACCGTCCCCTGGATCATCGAGAAAGCAAGTGAGTTCCCAAAAAAAAACTTCTTCTGCGTTATTGCCTATGCCAAAGCTTTGACTGTGTGGATCACAACAAACTGTGGAATTACCTTATCATTTGGCAATACCACTTCTTGCTATTTACTTGAATGAAGTGAAATACTTATTTTAAAGAGATATCTATATTACCATGTTCATTCAAGCAGTAGTTGCTATAATCAAGACATGGAAACAACTAAAATGTCCACTGATGAGTGATTGTATGAAGAAAATCTGGTTTATATCTGCAGTGGAAGATTTCTCAGCCATGAGAAAGAACTTCTGCCATTTGAAGCCACATAGATCGATCTGGAGGGCATTATGCTAAGTGTAATAAGGCAGAGAAAGACAAGTATTTTATGCTGTCACTTATATGTGAAATCTCAAAATGTTGAAATCATACACAGAGTTGACTGGTGGTCACCAGGTTCTGGGATGCAAGGGAGATAGAAAGACACTGGTCAACATGTACCAATGTGCAGTTATAAGATGATTAACTTCTGGGGATCTAATTTAAAGTATAGTTAATATAGTTAACAATACTACATTGTATACCTTAGAGTTGCCAAAGAGTAGATCTTACATCTTATCATCACAGGCATAAACTATGTGAGTTGTTAAAAGACCAAGTTCAACTGAATAAATTTTAAAGATCTTTTTCATTTTATTCAATAATTTATTAACTGGACAGAATCCAATCTAGCAGATAGAAGCTCCAAGGATGTGTACAAAATGAAAGACTTATAGATAGAAAGGAATGAGAACAGCGATGTTATATTATACTAGGCAAAAAAGCAGGTTGGTTGTTGGAAGGTTGTCTTCTCTATAGGGGATGGTAGGTGTCTGTTGGGCAGATGACCTCACTAGTGCTGATCAGGCCACTCTGACTGACTGCTGTAAGAGTCCAATTCTAGGAGAGCTGAAACTAATTAAGTCCCTGGTGATGTTGGACTTAACATAAGTAGCTCCATTTTGGGCTAGTTGTTTTGTCTCTAAGAGAGGCAATAGATTAACCTCAGAATTAAACGTTGTAATTATTTCGTGAGGGAAATGTGGTTATATTAATTCATCACATTATAATCTGTAAATGTACACAATTTTATATGTCAAATAGATCTCAATAAAGAGAGAAAATGAAAATCTTTTAGCATTAATTTTTTATAAGACTGAGTGATATATTTTATGGTTTATTTTTTAATTTTCCTTATCATGCTTTATAAAATATGTTAGATTTTGGTGTCACAGCTATTTCTAAGCTATTTTTAAGGGTATGCTATAGAAAATTTTAAATATTCTGAAGCTACATTTGCTCTTTCCTTAGCATTTCTTACCTTAGAATTTCTCATTATTGGCAATTTTACTCTTCTGATTGTCTAGTCATAAACCTTGGTGTTTTCTTTGTCTCCTCTCTTTCTTTTATTCTTACATACCACATCCAGTCAATAATAAGTTATTTTTGGTTTTAATTTTATATGTAGTGAGAAATACAGTTACCTTCTGCCTTTTCCACCTGTTAGGTTTTGGTCCAGGCCCCTGATGTCTTTGGTTACATCATTGGGGCATCCCTTGACAGCTCATCCAGTTTCTAGATTTTCCCACATGAGCTAACCTCAGCATAGGATCTAGAGAAGTTCTTTTCATATATGTTTGGGGCTTCCCTGGTGGCTCAGCTGATAAAGAATCTGCCTGTAATGTGGGAGACATGGATTTGACCCCTGGGTTGGGGAAGAGTCCCTGGAGAAGGGAAAGGCTACCCACTCCAGTATTCTGGACTGGAGAATTCCATGGGCTATATAGTCCATGGGGTCGCAAAGAATCAGACGTGACTGAACAGCATTCACTTTCACTTTTCATGTATGTTAATTTACCTGTCTTCTCTGCTCAAATTCCCCAATGATTCTCTATTTCTTTAAAGTTCCATACAACAACCCACAAAGCTTCTCATGATCTGTGTGGCTAATATCTTCCCTCATTTATACATATATATGTATCTATTCTTCTTTCCCCATTTAGGTTATTACTGAGTATTGAACAGAGTTCCCTGTGCTATACAATATGTCATGGTTATCCATTTTATATATAGCAATGTTCACATGTCTATATCAAACATCCAGTCTGTCCCTCCCCTACCCAATCTTCCCCCTGGTAACTATAAGCTCTTCTCTAAGCCTGTCAATCTGTTTCTATTTTGTAAATAATAGAACACATTTAATAGAACACCAAATATTGAGAGAAATGCAAAAAAGAAAAATGGTTGTCTGAGGAGGCCTTACAAATAGCTGAGAAAAGAAGAGAGGCCAAAAGGTAACAGAGAAAAGGAAAGATGTACCCATTTGAAGGCAGAGTTCCAAAGAATAGCAAGGAGAGATAAGAAAGCCTTCCTCAGTGATCAATGCAAAGAAATAAAGAAAAACAATAGGATGGAAAAGACTGGAGATCTATTTAAGAAAATTAGAGACACCAAGGGAACGTTTCATGCAAAGATGGGCTCAATAAAGGACAGAAATGGTATTGACCTGATAGAAGCAGAAGATATTAAGAAAGGGTGGCAAGAATACACAGAAGAACTGTACAAAAAAGATCTTCATGACCCAGATAACCACAATGGGGTGATCACCCACCTAGAGCCAGACATCTTGAAATGTGAAGTCAAGTGGGCCTTAGAAAGCATCACTACGATCAAAGCTAGTGGAGGTGATGGAATTCCACTTGAGTTGTTTCAAATCCTAGAAGATTATGCTGTGAAAATGCTGTACTAAATATGCCAGCTAATCTGGAAAACTTGGCAGTGGCCACAGGACTGGAAAAGATCCATTTTCATTTCAATCCCAAAGAAAGGCAATGCCAAAGAATGTTTAAACTATTGCACAATTGCACTCATCTCACACACTAGCAAAGTAATGCTCAAAATTCTCCAAGCCAGTCTTTAATAGTACATGAAATGTGAACTTCCAGATGTTCAAGCTGGATTTAGAAAAGGCAGAGGAACCAGGGATCAAATTGCCAACATCCATTGGATCATTGAGAAAGCAAGATGGTTCCAAACAAAATCATTTACTTCTGCTTTAAAGATTGTACCAAAGCCTTTACTGTGTGGATCACAACAAACTGTGGAAAATTCTCCAAGAGATAGGAATACCAGATCACCTGACCTGTCTCCTGAGAAATCTGTATGCAGGTCAGGAAGCAACAGCTAGAACTGGACATGGAACAACAGACTGGATCCAAATTAGGAAAGGAGTACATCATGGTTGTATATCGTCACCCTACTTATTTAACTTATATGCACTGTACATCACGCGAAATGCCAGACTAGATGAGGCATAAGCTGGAATCAAGATTGCCAGGAGATATATCAATAACCCTCAGATACACAGATGACACCATCCTTATGACAGAAAGCGAAGAAGAACTAAAGAGCCTCTTGATGAAAGTGAAAGAGGAAAGTGAAAAATCCGAAATTGAGAAAACTAAGACCATGGCATCCAGTTCCATTCAGTTCAGTTCAGTTCAGTCGCTCAGTCGTGTCTGACTCTTTGTGACCCCATGAATCGCAGCACACCAGGCCTCCCTGTCCATCACCAAATCCCGGAGTTCACTCAAACTCATGTCCATCGAGTCAGTGATGCCATCCAGCCATCTCATCCTCTGNTTTCCTGGTTAGGGAGGCTTGTGTTGGGGTTCTGGTGAGTGGAGCTGGGTTTCTTCTCTCTGGAGTGCACTGGAGAGACCAGTAATGGACTATGAGATGTCAATGGTTTTGGAGTAGTTTTGAGCTGCCTGTTTATAGAAGCTCAGAGGTGTGTTCCTGTGTTGCTGGACAGTTTGCGTGGTATGTCTTGCTCTGAAGCCTGTTTGCCCTTGGGCAGGGCTTGGTTTTAGAGTAGGTATGGAGGCGTTTGATGAGTTCCTGTTGGTTAATGTTCCCTGGATTCAGGAGTTCTCTGATGTTCTCAGGCTTTGGGCTTAAGCCTCCTGCTTCTGGTTTTCAGTTTTATTTTTACAGTAGCCTCTAGACTTCTCCGTCTATACAGCACTGTTTTTGAAGGCAGTGATCTGCTTTTCTGGGTGCTTGATGTCCTCTGCCAGCATTCAGAAGTTGTTTTGTGGAGTTTGCTCGGCGTTGAAATGTTTTTTTGAGGAATTTGTGAGGGAGAAAGTAATCTCCTGGTCCTATTCCTCCGCCATCTTCTCCCCCCCCCTCAGAAACTTTTTTTAAGAAACAACTTTACTGAGCTATCTTTGATATACACAAATTGTAAATATTTAAGGTATATAACTTAATATTTTGACATATGTCTTGTACATTGAGAAAAGATCACAGTTAAGTAATGTATCTGTCACCTCTGCATAGTTACCGTTTTCTGTGCATGTGTCCAGAAAATTTAAGACATATCATCTTGGAAAATTTCAAATATGCAATTTTGTATCATTATCTATACTCATCAAGCTGTACATTGCATCTCTATAATTTATTTGGCTTGTGTAACTGAAAATTTATAACCTTTTGATCAAAACCATTCTATTTCTCCCTCTGCCATCCCCTGGCAATCACTATTCTACTCTACTTACATGAATTTGACTATTTACCTTCCACAGAGTAAGATCATGCAGTATTTTGCTTATGTCTTGCTTATTTCACTTAGCATAGTGTTCTGTGAACATAATGTTCACACAGCTGTAATTTCTCATGGCTCTACCCATGTTATTGCAAATGGCAGGGTTGCTCTGCTGTAAGGCTGAATAATATTCCACTGGGAATCTGTATGTGTGTGTATGTATATATAAAGAAGATATAGAGACACATACCTATATACATCTGTATCTCACATTTTTAATCCTTTCATAGACACATTGGTTCTGTCCATAACTTGGTTATTGTATGTAAGGCCTCAATTAGAATAGGGGTACAAATATCTCTTCAAAATGCTAATTTCAAATATTTTTGATATGTACACCGAAGTGGAGTTACTGGATCATGTTAGTTCCAGTTTTAAGTTTTTAAATAACCTCCATACTATTCTCAAAAAAGCAAGAGAGTTCCAGAAAAACATCTATTTCTGCTTTATTGACTACGCCAAAGCCTTTGACTGTGTGGATCACAATAAACTGTGGAAAATTCTGAAAGTGATGGGAATATCAGACCACCTGACCTGCCTCTTGAGAAACCCATATGCAGGTCAGGAAGCAACAGTTAGAAGTGGACATGGAACAACAGACTGGTTCCAAATAGGAAAAGGAGTACGTCAAGGCTGTATATTGCCACCCTGCTTATTTAACTTTTATGCAGAGTACATCATGAGAAACGCTGGGCTGGAAGAAGCACAAGCTGGAATCAAGTTTACTGGGAGAAATATCAATAACCTCAGATATGCAGATGACACCACCCTTACGGCAGAAAGTGAAGAACTAAAACGTCTCTTGATTAAAGTGAAAGGTAAGAGTGAAAAAATTGGCTTAAAGCTCAACATTCAGAAAACGAAGATCATGGCATCTGATCCCATCACTTCATGGCAAATAGATGAGGAAACAGTGGAAACAGTGTTTATTTTGATTTTTTTGGGTTCCAAAATCATTGCAGTTGGTGATTGCAGCCATGAAATTAAAAGATTCTTACTCCTTGGAAGGAAAGTTATGACCAACCTAGATAGCATATTCAAAAGCAGAGACATTGCTTGCCAACAAAGTTCCGTCTAGTCAAGGCTATGTTTTTTCCAGTAGTCATGTATGGATGTGAGAGTTGGACTGTGAAGAAAGCTGAGCACCGAAGAACTGATGCTTTTGAACTGTGGTGTTGGAGAAGACTTTTCAGAGTCCCTTGACTGCAAGGAGATCCAATCAGTCCATTCTAAAGGAGATCAGTCCTGGGTGTTCTTTGGAAGGAATGATGCTAAAGTTGAAACTCCAATACTTTGGCCACCTCATGTGAAGAGTTGACACATTGGAAAAGACTCTGATGCTGGGAGGGATTGGGGGCAGGAGGAGAAGGGGACAACAGAGGATAAGATGGCTGGATGGCATTACCAACTCGATGGATGTGAGTCTGAGTGAACTCTGGGAACTGGTGATGGACAGGGAAGCCTGGTGTGCTGCAATTCATGGGGCCGCAAAGAGTCAGACAGGACTGAGTGACTGAACTGAACTGAACTGAACTGATACTATTCTCCGTAATGGCTGTACCAATTTACATCCCCAGCAACAGTGTACAAGTGTTCCCTCCTCTCCACATCCTCATCAATATTTATCCTTTTTAACTTTTATACTAGCCATGCTGACTAGTGATAGTCAGGTGAGATTGTGATTTTGACTTATATTTCCCTGATGAATAGAGATTGTGAATATCTTTGCATGTACTTATTAGCCATTTGAATTTCTTCTTTTGAGAAATGTCTATTTAGGTCCTTTGGCCATTTATTTTTTTAAGAGTTTATTTTTTAAAGCAGCTTTTGGTTTACAGAATAATGAAGGGGAAGGTATAGAAGTTTCTCATATACTCTTGCCTCCACACTGTGTAGCCTACCCCATTCTCATCATCCCCCATCAAAGTGGTACATTTATTGCAACTGATAAACTACATTCACACGTACTAAGCATTCAAAGTCCATAGTACACATTATGGTTCCCTCATGGTGTTGTACCTTCTATGGGTTTGGACAAATGTATAATTACACGTATCCATCATTATGGTGTCATTATAGAGTGTTTTCACTGCGTGAAGAATTTTCTGGGCTCTGCCTATTCATGCTTCCTTCCCTAACCCAACCCTGGCAACCCATCTTTTTACTGTCTCCACAGTTTTGTCTTTTCCGGAGTGTCATATAGTTGGAGTCATACAGTATGTCATCTTTAGAGACTGGCTTCTTCACTTAGCAACGTGCACTTATGTTTCCCTCCTGTCTTTTCTTAGCTCAGTTGGTAAAGACTCTACTTGCAGTGCAGGACACCTGGGTTCGATTCCTGGGTAGGGAAGATCCCCTGGAGAAGAAAATGGCAACCCACTCCAGTGTTCTTGCCTGGAGAATACTGGCAGGATTCATTCCATGGGGTTGCAAGAGTTGGACATGACTTAGCGACTAAACCACCCACATCATGTCTTCTTATGGCTTGATAGCTCACTTCTTTTTCATGCTGAATGATATTCAATTGTCTAGATGTACCATGGTTCATTCATTCATTCTTCTACTGAAGGCTGTCTTGGTTGCTTCTAAATTTGGAGAATTATGAATAAACTTTTTTTAAACACCTGTGTGCAGGTTTTCTGGACCTGTCTTCAGCTCTTTGGGGTAGTTACCAGGGAGCATGGTTGCTGGATCATAGGATAAGAGTATGTTTTTAGAACTAGAGCCAGTGGTGAGTCCTGTAGGACCAGTCTCACCTGTGCTGGATCTTGGTTCTGGGGTGCCTGTGGGCTCTTCACTGGGGCTTTTCTGGTCCAGGGAGGGGGGTTCTACTGGGTCAGGCAGCTGGCATCTCTGAGGACAATAACTGTGATGAAAGCTTCAGGGAATCTGCAGCAGATGCAGTGGCTATTAAGCAGCAGCCTGCTCAGTGGTGGAAGCTGCAGGGATGCCCTGATACAGGCTACCGGTGTCCACTCCCAGGTCCCGACTGTGAGAGTTGTCGGGGGTCTGTGGTGGCTGCGAGGGCTGCTCAGGCCCACAGCAGATGGTCTCCTCAGATGCTGTGCTCTCCGCAGAGCACTCCACAGGGGCCGTGGTATCATCCTGCCCTTATGTCCCTTCTTTTCTTCTAGGTGTCTCCAGTTGCCTCTGCTGTGTCCATCACCCCCGTGGTCTGCTGGGATGAAACAGCTCCTCAGGCAGAACCCGGAGAGGTTGGGGAAGGAGGAAGCTCACTCTACTTTACTTTCCTGCCTGTCTGGCCTGTGGAATCCTCCGGTGAAGGGGATCCTTTGGGTGCTGAGCTATGCCATCCTGGCAGACAGGATGATGCAGGTGAGAGGAAAACTTTCTTCCTACCTGTTCTTTGTGGTTCTTCTTTTATTTATTTATTTTTCCTTTACTGTACTGCTATAGCTTCATGACTGGAGTCCAGAGTTCTCCTAGGGCTGTTTCTGTTTGCAAATAGTTGTCCGGCTGTTATTCTCTTGTGGAGAGTTAGGGTGAGCTTTCCTACTCTGCCATCTCACTGACATCGCCTGATAGAACCTTTTTAGTTCATTCATTTTCAGTTCTATAGAGTGTGCCTACATTTTATCATAATTACAATTGTTTATCTGTTTCACTATGATGACACCTCCCTTTATATTTTGGGCTTCCCTGGTGGCTCAGATGGTAAAGTGTCTGCCTGCAATGCGGGAGATTCAGGTTCAATCCCTGGGTCAGGAAGATCCCCTGGAGAAGGAAAAGGCAACCCACTCTAGTACTCTTGCCTGGAAAATTCCATGAACAGAGGACCCTGGCAGGTTACAGTCAATGGGGTCGCAAACAGTCAGACATGACTGAGTGACTTCACTTTTTTTTTCCCTTTCTCTTTATATTTATTTTGCTTTAATGAACAGTATAGCTATGAATATTCTCCTATCTGCTCTCTGGTGGTTGTATACAGAGTTTTCTTTAGGGAATTCTTCTCCTGGCCCAGCTAGGGAAAACTTCTGTGGTTGTAGGCATTTGATGGCTTGATTGGGTCTGTTGGGTCCACGGTAGCTTTCCTTAGTCTGGCAGTTGCTGCTGGATTTGGCTTAGATAGATCTGTTGTCCTCCATATGTCTTGTGTTCTTCCAGTTGTCTGGATTGGGTCTTTGCAAAGCAGTATAGTCTCAGGGTTCTAAGAAGTTTGGAGGAAGAGATATACGGTCTCAAGTTCTAGGCTCTGTCATTCTCACCTATGCTTTTGGTCAGAGGAAGACATGACACCCGCCTGAATTAAGAGGCAATGGCTCAGAGGATAAAGCGTCTGCCTGCAACGCAGGAGACCCAGGTTCGATCCCTGGGTTGGGAAGAGTCCCTGGAGAAGGAAATGGCAACCCACTCCAGTATTCTTGCCTGGAGAATCCCATGGACAGAGGAGCCCGGCAGGCTACAGTCCACGGGGTTGCAGAGTCGGACACGACTGAGCGACTTCACACACAGTGTAGATTTCGTTTCTTGCCATGTTTACAAACTAGCACAGTCTCCAAGATACTGCTTTAGTTATCTGTCACTGCATATTAAACCACCTCAAGCTTAATGAAATAACAGTGCTTTAATATTGTCTGTGTTGTGGTTGGCAACTGCTCAGTTTTTGAGCTTTTCTATCTTGGGGCTATTTAAGAGGCTACAGTTTACTGAAGGCTAGAGTGGACCCGGAGGATCCACGCCAGTCTCAGAATCTGTCTGGCAGTTGGAGCTGGTCATTTCTGGGATCTCCTCTAGCGCTCCATTCTTCAGTAAACTGCATTAAGACGATTCACTCCAGTGTGGTCTCAGAGGTCCAAGAAAGTGAGGGCAGAATTCACAAAGACTGTAACTGCCTGAGCTCAGCAGCCCACCCAGCATCACTTGCTACAGGTTATTGGTCACGGCAGGACACAAGTCCAGCCCGGTTTTAAGGGCTAGGGGGAATAAGCTTTTATCCATGTAAGGAGTTGCAATATAATCACAGAGATATTTTCAATCTACTATAAATTGCAAGGTTTTTTCCTTCTTTGTTTTAAAGATTTAGTAATGTACATCAACTTTATTAAAAAATAGGTAATATTTGCTTGGTTTCGTTTGGTCATTTACATTTCAATCTTTTTTATTTCTTCTGCTTTAATGAATATGTGGTTTAACTCTTAAAATCCATCTAAAAGTATATATATTTTATAACCTTTGTTACATTTTTTAAAAAATTATTTTTTCTTAGGAACTAGTTTTAATGTTAGAACATTAATTTTATCCTCATGTTATTTGATGTATTATAATCTCTGTTGCATAGATTCACTGGTACTTCTCATCTGTCACCGGATTGGACAGAATTGCAGAGTAAGCGTCAATTTTGTTTTGGAATTCAGACCCCACCCGAACCGGGAGAAAGTACAGGAAAATGTAGATAAATGTATTTTTAAGAAGTATTACAGAATTTCTGTTTTAGCTAGAAAATAGTACAACTAAAAGGTTTTTTTGATGATGATTTGCAGTTTTTTATTTCCAGAGAGACTCAGAATTTCTGTTTTAGCTAGAAAATAGTACAACTAAAAGGTTTTTTTGATGATGATTTGCAGTTTTTTATTTCCAGAGAGACTCATAGCTATTAATACTTTTCTCGATGCTATCTTCAATAGGAAATACTATCCTCAATAGAAATTTCTGAATTTTTAAAAGTTTGATTTTATTACTGGTGTAAGATTTTCTTATAATAAGCAAAGCTTTCAATAATATAAAATACCCTTATTTCAAAATGAATGTCTCTTTGATTTCTTTAAAGTAATTATTACCAGAAATGCCTCTTCAATATTCATTTGACTAACTTAAAGTCTTACTTTGGAGATTGAACATACTTTTGCCCTTATTTTCTGCTACATTTTAAATTTTGCCAAGATTTCAAAGCAAACTGTTTTCTTAATTATTTGTGAGACCTCATGTTACTTTTATAATCAGAACTATACTTGAATGATTTTTTTCTTAATTTTCTTAAATGAAACCCATCTGTTTAAATTTATAAGCAATGACTATGCTAAAGTAAACAATTATGGTAACAAATCTGAATCTGTGAGCATATAAACTATGACAAAGTCATCTTATTTAGCAGGGAAATTAAATGTATAGTAACTGTTCCATGTGTTCAGTCGTGTCTGACTCTTTATGACCCCATGGACTGTAACCTGCCAGGCTCCTCTGTCCATGGAATTCTCCATTCATGAATACCGGAGTAGTTTGCTATTCCTTTCTCCAGGGGATCTTCCTGACCCAGGGATCGAACTGTTGTCTCCTGTGTTGCAGGCAGATTCTTTAATTTGTAATTTCTTCATAATCTGTTAACCACAAATTTCATTTTTTAAGTTCCAGGGCAAGAGCAGAGACTGGAGATCATAATTTAGTATTTTTTATTGCATATTACTGAAAAAATATAACCTTGATTTTTTTCTCAAAATATAGCTGAACATATTATTTTGCATAGATATTAGTCATAGCAGCTGTGAAATCTTATNGCTGTGAAGTCTTATTTAATGGGTAGACAAGGGAAGATCACATGCCTTGGAAAAATGGCTAAAATAAAGTCAATGCTTTCTTTTCTGAGGGTGTGGTTTAGTGGATGAACAGACCTATGGATTTACTTTAGATGAAGCACAGCAGAGAATGGAAGTTTATCTCTTTTGGAGACTTTCAGAATTAGTCTAAAATTCTAAATGGACTAAAACTGAACTCAAGCTCATGGCTTATTTTTCTTTCCTTTTGGACAGTTAGTGGGTATTAAAGCCATGCCTCAGGACTTGACCTTCTCCAGGAGAGAGGGGGCACACAGAGTTTAGGGAATGTAGGTTCCAGACCTCCCAGTTTCAACCTGAGGGCTGCTTCCAGGGCTCTGCCCTTTTCTGTTTCCTGACCAGGTTCTTTAAGCAACATCAGTGAGCAACCTGCTGTTCCCTGAGCAGCACAGAGAAGGTACATAGGCTCAGGCCTGTTTGACCACAGTTAATTAGTAAAAATCAATTAATCTCAAATAATTGAGATTTTTCAGTATTTATGAACCTTTATTATTCCATTAAGCTCACAAATAACCTTATTAAAGTGTTGCTTTAGTAAACTCCACCCTGACAGACCTCAGGGGAAAAAAAAAAAAATCACGAGAGTCAGCTTCATTATCAGCAAACTACAGGCTTTGCATGAGTCCCTGGAGCAGGTGACAATTTGACTTTTAAGTGGCTTACTGATACTTTGCACTGATGTAGCACCATTCAAACCGTATCTCAAAGTGCTTTACAAAACATTAATTAATAACAGCTCATAATATCCCATGGAGGATGGTATATTTTGCAGCTATCCTTTTAGAGAGGAAATTTCCAGGGGTTAAGAGGCTTCATAAAAGTCACACTTCAAAAGCAGTTGTGAAGCTATGAACTGAGTTAAGAATATGAAACTATCAGTTCTTAGCACTATCAAACAGGACTCACTTCTTCTTACTGTTAATAACCAAACTAATTGGCATCTTGTTTTTCAAGGTTTTAAAGCAAAAGCAGCACAGTTCAGAAGGTTAAAAAAAGGTCAATGCTTCAGAAAGGCTTTTGAAATAAGTCTCAAAATGGCTATGAATTTCTTGTTGTTCAGTTGCTAAGTCATGTCCGACTTTGTGACCCCGTGGCCTGCAGCACACCAGGCTCCTCTGTCCTCCACTGTCTCCCAGAGTTTGCTCAATTTCATGTCCACTGAGTTGGTGATGCCATCAAACCATTTCATCCTCTGTCACCCCTTCTCCTTTTGCCTACAATATTTCCCAGCATCAGGATCTTTTCCAGTGAGTCAGCTCTTCATATCAAGTGGTCAAAGTATTATATCTTCAACTCCAGCATCAGTCCTTCCCATGAATATTCAGGGTTGATTTTCTTTAGGATTGACTGGGTTGATCTCCTTGCTGTCCAGCAGATTCTCAAGAGTCTTCTTCAGCACCACAATTTGAAGGCATCAATTCTTTGGCTGTCAGCCTTCTTTATGGTCCAACTCTCACATCCACTATATGGACTTTGTTGGTATAGTGGACTGCGTGGACTATATGGACTCTGCTTTTTAATACACTGTCTAGGTTTGTCATAGCTTTCCTTCCAAGGAGCAAGCATCTTTAATTCCATGGGTGCTCTTACTGTCTACAGTGATTTTGGAGCCCAAGAAAATTAAATCTGTTACTCTTTCCACTTTTTCTCCTTCTGTTTGCCATGAAGCAATGGGACTGGATGCCATGATCTTAGTTTTTTTTTTTTTTTTTTTTAATGTTGAGTTTCAAGCCAGCCTTTTCACTCTCCTCTTTCACCCTCAAGAGCCTCTTTAGTTCCTCTTCACTTTTGCCATTAAAGTGGTATCATCTGCATATCTGAGATTGATATTTCTCTCAGCAATCTTGATGCAGGCTTGTGATTCATCCAACCTGGGATTTCTCGTGATGTACTCTGCATAGAAATTAAATAAACAGAGTGACAATATACAACCTTGTCATACTCCTTTTCCAATTTTGAATTAGTCTGATTCCATGTCTGATTCTAACTGTTGCTTCTCAACCCATACATAGGTTTTCAGGAGACAGGTAAGGTGGTCTGGTACTTCCATCTCTTTAAGAATTTTCCACAGTTTGTTGTGAGCCACACAGTCAAAGGTTTTAGCATAGTCAATGAAGCAGATGTTTTTTCTGGAATTCCTTTGCCTTTCCGTGATTGGATGAATGTTGGCAATTTGGTCTGTGGTTCCTCTGCCTTTTCTAAATCCAGCTCAGTTCATGTATTGAACCAGTTCACTGCTTAAGCCTAGCTTGAAGGATTTTGAGCATAACTTTGCTAGCAAAAATAGTTTAATTTTAGAAATGAAGGTATTTACTGTAAAAAGACACTAACTACTTGAAAACTGTGTTGTTGGAAGAGGGAAAGGTTAAATTAGGCAATTTGGCATTGAATATTGATTTAAAAGTAACATTTAGAGATAACTAGTTGTAACTAAAGAGCATATACTGTATGTTGGTTAAGACAATAGGCTTTGGAGTTGAAAAAAATTGAATTTAACCTTCAGTACTGCAGTATAATTGCTGTGAGACTTGCAGAAATTACTAAGTCCATCTGATCTTCTGTTTCTTCATCTGTAAATATACAGGATCTGACTCTGTTAAAATGTTCCTAATCACATACATAGACATACACATGAAGAAGAATGCCAGGTTCTTTTCATAAATGTATTCCATTTCTCTGGGTGGTGTATGTGGAAAAATCAGCTGGAAATTTTTGTCTCTGTAAATTTAATGTTTAAAACTATGTAGCCCACAAAAATCATATAACATTTAAATTTTACAAAGAATATAAAATTGAAAAGTATCTACCTCTTTTGCTTGTTTCTAAGCCACCTAGATAATCTCCAAAAGGAACCTTAAAATTTCGTAAGTGGGTTTCCAAATTTAGACGTGGATGTATTGATATTCTATTTGTGCATTTTCTCATGCAACTAAAATTATGTCTAATACATATTGTCCTAAAATTCTCTCTTAATATATCAGAAATCATTTCATGTTAGTACACTTAGAGCTATTGCTTTTTGAGCTGCATATTATTTCTTTTTAATTCATTAAAAGTGTTAGTTGCTCAGTTGTGTCTGACTCTTTGTGATCCCATGGACTGTAGCCCCCACCAGGCTCCTCTGTCCATGAAATTCTCCAGGAAAGAATACTGGAGTGAGTAGCCATTCCCTTCTCCAGGGGATATTTCCAACCCAGGGATCGAACCTGGTCTCCTGTATTGTAGGCAGAGTCTTTACCATCTGTGTCATCACGGAAGCCTTTTGAATTCTTTAAAGGTGGATTCTTT
Organism: Redunca redunca; assembly: GCA_006410935.1. Classification (NCBI taxonomy): domain Eukaryota; kingdom Metazoa; phylum Chordata; class Mammalia; order Artiodactyla; family Bovidae; genus Redunca; species Redunca redunca. Next base: position 606,652 of record SJYQ01000870.1, on the reverse strand, counting down.
AAAGGCGGATTCTTTACCAGCTGAGTCACAAGGGAAGCCCATTTTTGTATATAAGAGTAGAATAAATACCTGTAGCACAATTGTTGTGTCAAATTGTATGTATTTTTAATTTTAATAGATATTGCTTGTTTGTATTATAAATTTGGCAGTTCCATCTGTAATCCCTTTGCTATGCCAAAAGTAAACACTATCACTTAAAAAAATATTTGTCAATGTTATAGGTATAAATGTTTCATTAATTAGAATGCACATAAAATATTAAAATTAAAAGACATGTAGATAACATAACCAATGACAAAGAATAACTTCTGTTGATGCTAAATTTTGACTGATATTTTGTATATACTCTTCAGTAATTTAAATATACTGGGCTTCCCTTGTGGCTCAGCTGGTAAAGAATCTGCCTGCAATGCAGGAGACCTGGGTTTGATCCTTGGGTTGTGAAGATCCCCTGGAGAAGGGAAAGGCTACCCACTATAATATTCTTGCCTGGAGAATTCCATGGAGTGTAGAGTCCATGGGGTCACAAAGAGTAGGACACGACTGAGCAACTTTCACTTTCTTTCCCTTTCAATTTAAGTATACCACCTGCCCAGTATTATATTGCATGTATTTGGGCCATATTGGTTTGTATTTTATAGGAAAATATAATTCTCAAGAGTCATTCTAAAAATACCGTCAATTTTTAAGTGATATGTTTTTTTCTGAAGTTTTAAGTAATGTTTTTATCATATCAAATTGTTTAAATTACCATTTCTTAAACACTAGTCTAAAATATATTATCGGGTTCCCAGGTGGTGCTGTGGTAAAGAACCTACCAGGCAGTGCAGATAGAGGTTAGAAAGGTGGATTTAATCCATGGGTTGGGAAGATCCCCTGCAGGAAGGCATGGCAACCCACTCCAGTATTCTTGCCTGGAGAATCTCATGGACTGAGGAGCCTGGCGGGCTGCAGTCCACAGGGTCACTCAGAGTTGGACATGACTGAATATATTGTCAGGATACATATTTGAGAAATTCGGTGCAAAATTTTTGAATACTTTACCTGTTGAAATTTTGTAGGAATGAAAGTTTGGTTCTCATGATTTTGTAGTTTCATTTGTAGTTGTCTATTTGTTGAAAAACATTTTTTTAAAAAAATCTTACAATGCGCTTGGATCACAGCATAGGTGTGTGTGTATGTTAAATGGGTGTAGTGAGTATTGTTTGTATTGTTATATTTTTGAGTTTCTAAATGAAATAGTAGAAAAGATTTCACTAATGTCACCTATGTTTTCATGAGATAGTATTCTAATTTAACAGAGTTATCCTACTAACAGATTGGAGTTGGCATTCATGAAATTGAAATTTATTTCACTTGTGTATGAGATGAAAGTTTTAAGCAACTATTCCTGTAATTCTTTGACCATGTTTATTCTGATGTACAAAAACAGTATTCTTTATAGCCAGGATGAGTTCTGTAATTGAATTAGTCCCCTACTTCATTTTCCTTTTATTTTTTAAAAGTGAAATAGAGAGCTCAGATTTTTCTGTGTCTGTATCTCTCTTGACAAAAGAAGCTTAATATAAGCATTCAGAGGTGGGGATGGTATACGTGGAGGGGATTGGTGGTAAAGCTCACAGTGGCCAGCATAAATATGATATTTTTCTAATTCACTTACAACTTGTATTTTATTCCATATTATCTCCTGGCTTTAAATGTGCTTCCACTCACATCATTGCACAAATCTGTTGCTTCAGTATTATGTACCACATTTGTTGCATGAACTGATTTAATCAAAGTTGAAAGACTTTACCCAAAAGGGTATAGAGCTAACATTTTTCCTACTAAATAATTAAATCAACAAAATTGATTTTATTTAAAATACAAGTATGCCTTGGAGATATTGTGGGTTTGGTTTTAGACCACCTCAATAAAGCAGATATCACAATAAAGCAAGTTTCACTCGAATTGTTTTGTTTCTCAGTACATGTCAAAGTTATGTTTACACCATGCAGTCATCTTTTAACTGTGCAACAGTGTTATGTCTAGAAAAACAGTGCACATGCTACTGCTGCTAAGTCACTTCAGTCGTCTCCGACTCTGTGTGACCCCATGGACTGCAGCCTACCAGTCTCCTCCATCCATGGGATTTTCCAGGCAAGAGTACTAGAGTGGGGTACCATTGCCACATACCTGAGTTTAAAAATGTTGGGTTGATAAAAAATGCTAACCATCATCTGAGCCTTCAGCGAGTTCTAACCCTTTTGCTGATGGAGGGTCTTGCTTGATGTTGTTGACTTCTGGCTTTACTGATCAAGGTGGTAGTTGCTGAAGGTTGGGGTAGTTGTGGCAATTTCGAAAAATATGACAGTGGTGCAGGTTGCCACAGTGATTGACTCTTCCTTTCATGAATGATTTCATGAAATCATTTCAGGAAATTATTTCTCTTAACATACAATGCCATTTGATAGCATTTTATCCATAGTAGAACTGTTTCCAAAATTGGAGTCAACCCTCTCAAACCCTGAAGCTGCGCTTTATCATCAATTTTATGAAATATTCTAAATCCTTCGTGTTATTCCAGTAATTAAGTTCACTGTCTTTGATGGGTGGGATTTGTGGTGCCCTGAAAAGCTGATCGATAACGGTGGCATCAAAGATCATTTATCACAGATCTTTGTAGCAACTCTAATATTGATAACAATGAAAAAGTTTGAAATATTGTGAGAATTACCAAAAATGTGACATAAAGACACAAAGTGAGCAAATGCTGTTGGGAAGTAGACTTGCTTGACCTAGGGCTGCCATAGACTTCCATTTTGTTTAAAAAAAAAAAAATCACAGTTATCTGTGAAACACAATAAAGTGGAACATGATAGAATGAGATATGTCTGTGCACTTAAAACCCAATATGATATTTACCCTGTTGGGGCCAAACTTTGCACATTTCAATGAAGAGCAAAACAAAATAACTGACTTTCTTAAATATTTGTCTTCAATTAGTTGCTCTGCACTAGCGTTCCAAGATCGTCTGTTATGAGGATAAGGAGTGTTTGCTCTTCCCAGGCTGCTTCAGGCTTTGTCTAAGGGGAGTCTTAATCAGAAAGTAGACCCCGCTTGAAGACAACCACTGTTTGTCTGGGTTTTGAGTTCCCAAAGCCTGATATCCTAAGGGAGAGAGCTGAAGCTGCTATGGAGAGGAAAGAGGAGTGCCCATGGTTTCTTTTTTCCTCTGGTTCTGGGTCAAGGTTTAATTTGATGGGTGGGGGGGTATGGGAAGGAGAAAGCTGTGCAGTGCACTACTTTGGGTTCCAGGATCCTTCCACTTCCCCCACCCCCATACCTACAGGCAGTTCTCTGACCAGTTTGGCAGAGAAATACTGAATGTCACAGAAATTCCAGGGAACCTGTGATCCTGGACAGCAGACACAATTACAATAATGGGTTAATGGTGACCAGAGGGCCTCCCAGGTGTTCAGTCACCTGGAACATTTCTGGAAATATTACCTTGAAGCTTGGCTTATACCCCAGAGATATCGCTGTACTCAGCCTGGGTGGGCAGACTATATGTACGCAGGCAGATGTGTGTATATGTAAGTGTAATTGCTGTACAAATACATATACTTAGGGCTTCCCTGATAGCTCAGCTGGTAAAGAATCCACCTGTAATGCAGGAGACGCCGGTTTGATTCCTGGGTTGGGAAGATCCACTGGAGAAAGGGTTAGGCTACCCACTCGAGTATTCTTGGGCTTCCCTTGTGGCTCAGCTGGTAAAGAATCTGCCCGCAATGCGGGAGACCTGGGTTTGATCCCTGGGTTGGGAAGATCCCCTGAAGAAGAGAAAGGCTACCCACTCCAGTATTCTGGCCTGGAGAATTCCATGGAGAGAGGAGTCCTGGGGGGCTACAGTCCATGGAGTTACAAAGAGTTGGGCATGACTGAAGTGACTTAGCACACGTGCACATATGCATATATATTCAAGGTGATTCTGATGATGGTCTCACAACAGCTTTTGAGGTGTGTATTGTTGTTTTCTCTTTCAGAGGATCTCAAACTTTAGTGTGCATTATAAAACAAAGATTGATGGGCCCACCCCTGAGTTTCTGATTCAGATCTATGGAAGGGCCTGGGGATTTGCTAGTTTAACAAGTTCCTAGGTGCTTGCTGAGGCTCTGAATTGGACACCACACTTAAAGTGCTAGAATCAAAGAAGCTCAGAGACTTGAAGGGAAATAAGGACCTTTCCAAGTTCACACAGCTAGACAAGTTCAATCTTGAAATTGGCATTCTAATTTTAAGTCCATTGTTTTGTTTTTATTTTTTAATTGAGACTAATGTGTTAAACTTTGTAAATTACTTTTGATCTATTATATCTCAAATTATGCTTGAAAGAACAGGACTGATGGGGGATATTATTGTGTAATCATGGAGAAATTTAAGCTCAGATTAATTGAAGTGACTTCTGCATGTCCATATAACAAGGAAATAAACAAAGAAAAGAAATTAATTGAGATACCTAATTTTCAAGTCCATGTTTTTCTAGTTTTCTAAGTTGTTCTAATCAGCCAAACGGAAATGACCTCATACTTTTAGGTACTTTTCTTTTTTATCTTTATAACATACAACAACTTTTTATTAACTACATTCTAACTGAATGGAGACACATAGTATTAGAACTACTTACATGACAAAATTTGCATCAGTATTTAAAATGAATCTTTTGGTTCTATTTTCAGTTCTGTACTATTAGAATAAATTAAATTTTTCTAAATCTTCCCATAACATTCCTGGGAAATATGTTTATTTGGAAGATTTCCAACTTCTAAAATACCTCATTTGTGATAAATTGATAGGGAGTATAAAGGTTGCCTAATTTATTTAAAACATAGAGTGTTTTTGAAACATCCATGGGTAGATACAGATTGTTCTATTTGAAACTATATTTTCTTCTAAACATTCAAATCATGCATTTCATATAGAAGAGATGTTTAAAGACCATCAGTTCAGGATCTAAGTTTTTACTTGGCGCTTTCCCCTTTTCTTTGGATTTGGCAGAACAAATAGTTATTCCTTTAAAAGACTGTTTCATCGCTATGCCTGCCTGAGGCTTCATCTTTCTACATACACTTTAAAATGCACATTTGTCCCTTTCAAGGGACTCTATCTTTTTGCCAACATCTGCAGAACACTTCAGTGAAAGATATCCAGTGGCTGTTCAGACTTCATCTGTTTGGAAGCTACCAGGAACTCAGCCAGACTGACAGCTGCTTCTTGAACAGCATCAAAAGTAAGTCACACACACAAACAATTATGAATCCAAAAAGGTGTTTAAATTTTGAGGACCCACAAGAAATATTTCTAGAAATAAAGTTTAAGCTAGCTGTGCATGTTACACAAAGTCTGTTTTAATATTTATAGCATAAAGGAATAGATGTTACTTTGCCCCAAACAAAAACAGCAATGTTGAAACAATAGCACATTCAGCTAGAAAGTATGTGAAGAAGACCCCAACCAAAGGCCTGAAACACTGTAAGCAAAGACTTTTGAGAAGGTAGCAGAAAGGTTTAACAGGATAGAAATGCGGATGTATTTAATTTGAACGAGGTGGGGGTAATTTTTAATGTTGAATTCTTGTTAATATTCTCAACCACAAAGAAACAGTTGGATTTTAAGAATTACCTATGCCTCTGGTTTAAGATCGGTTCTGTCTAGAACTTAAATAATCCCCTCTGACCATGAATACCTGGTAGCTTGAACACTAGCAAATTTAGAATAGTATTCTCTCTACAGTGAGGGGGTGAGGTGAGGGAAGCATCGCCCCAACAGTTGTAATGATGAAGTAGACTAGCTCCTCTCCCAGCCATCTGCACTGAGCTTGTGAGCCTGCAGGATACTGTCCCACCTAAGACCCTCCTACCCCCACTGCCTCCTGTGTCCATGAAGCTTCCACGTTAATATTGGGTATTTTCTTACTGTCTTGGCTTCCCTGGTGGCACAGAGGTTAAAGCGTCTGCCCACAATGCGGGAGACCTGGGTTCGATCCCTGGGTCGGGAAGATCCCCTGGAGAAGGAAATGGCAACCCACTCCAGTATTCTTGCCTGGAGAATCCCATGGACGGAGGAGCTTAGTGGGCTACAGTCCATGGGCCGCAAAGAGTCGGACACGACTGAGCGACTTCACTTTCACTTTCACTTTGGTTTCTGCGACGTGTCGACTCATTTATCCCTCTGACTCCTTGTGGTCCTTTCATCATATCCCCATTGATTGTCAACTTCTTAGGCACCAGACCTAATCCTGTATCCTTTGCACTGTGCCAAGCCTAGGAGAGTCTAGGCATGCAATAAACAACCAACAAATGGGTGAAACGATGTTCGATTTTATTACAGTGGTCTGAAAATTTCCTGTGGCTTGAAATAGTCAGCTAGCTCACTGGTAGAAAGATTTGGATTCTGTGAGGATCTAGTTCAACTGTCTCCATGTTTTTTTAAACAATGTCTGGAATAAAATTTTAAGGAAGGATTACTGAATCTTGGCAACAGGCATCTATTACTTGCTGCGGATAGAATGCCTTTGTTTCATTTGTTCCACCATAGAAGAACCTGGATTAGTAATGAGGAGAATTGTTCATATAAAATGTTTTAAACTTTCAAAAATATTCTATTTAAAATTGGTTGGCTTCAAAATTGTTCACTGATTGGAGCATTCATATGAGCTAACAAAGTCTGTAGGAATTTCTTAATTTAATCAGAATGAGCAACTCACCCAAGGGCCCCAAATAAAAAGTATTAATGAGCCTATCAATAAATTACCCTAATTGGCCGCTTATCTGGATGGTGAGATTTAAAAGAAAAATCATTTAAGAACAATAGATATGATTTGTAAAATCACTAGAGCTGACAGATTCTGAGGCTTATCCTTAAGTCCTCCTTTTAGGCAAAGTTGTGTTTATTTTGCTATCATTATTGTTCAAAACATCTTTCTTTCTAAAACCCAGAAAACTAATTTTTTAATTTATTTTATTCTCCCTCCCCTGCCTCCTTTCTGTCTCTCCTCTCTACTTTCCTTCCTTAATATCCTGTAGCCTGAACAATAAGATGAAAGTGAAAGAGGAGAGTGAAAAACACAACATTCAGAAAACTAAGATCATGGTATCTGGTCCCATCACTTCATGGGAAATAGATGAGGAAACAGTGGAAACAGTGTCAGACTTTATTTTTGGGGGGCTCCAAAATCACTGCAGATGGTGACTGCAGCCATGAAATTAAAAGACACTTGCTTCTTCGAAGAAAAGCTATGACCAACCTAGACAGCATATTAAAAAGCAGAGACATTACTTTGCCAACAAAGGTCCATCTAGTCAAGGCTATGGTTTTCCCAGTGGTCATGTATGGATGTGAGAGTTGCACTATAAAGAAGGCTGAGCACTGAAGAATTGATGCGTTTGAACTGTGGTGTTGGAGAAGACTCTTGAGAGTCCCTTGGACTGCAAGTTGATCTAACCAGTCCATCCTAAAGGAGATTAGTCCTGAATATTCATTGGAAAGATTGATGCTGAAGCTGAAACTCCAGTACACTGGCCACCTGATGCGAAAACTGACTCATTGGAAAAGACCCTGATGCTGGGAAAGACTGAAGTTGGGAGGAGAAGGGGAAGACAGAGGATGAGATGGTTGGATGGCATCAGTGACTCAATGAACATGAATTTGAGCAAACTCTGGGAGTTGGTGAAGGACAGGGATGCCTAACATGCTATAGACCATGGGGTCTCAAAGAGTCGGACATGACTGAGTGACTGAACTGAACTCAAATGTGGCTAAAAACGCACGTCCAGTTTTTAGAACCTAGTTATTTCTTTTGGCAAAAGAAAGAAACTGGAAGACCTTATTCTGTGTTTTCTAGTATTTTTCTCAAAAAAAAAAAAAATTAAGCAAAGTATGGTGAAAAGATGGCAAGCATCGCTGACCAGAGAGGAAATCTAAATAATGCAATTTTGGCAATTCAGATCAGATTCTATTAATATCCTGTCACATAAGACAGATCACTCTATCCATTCCTTATCAAGGTTAAAATAAGACACATTAATTAGAGTCTGACAGCAGTAAACATTTATTAAAGACCACAAAACAGTAAAATAATATGAGCTTCTATAAAGTTATCTCTGGATTCTAGTGGAAAAGTTTGAAGAAAGATGATAGATGACAGAAATTTTTCTAAACCTCAGGTAAATGTAGCTAGAGGGAAAGTATATACAAACATTCCAAATTGTGTTGAAATATGAACACAATTTCTTTCTTTCCTCAGTATTTCCATGGCCATTTCTCTAAATTCCCTTTCTGTCATGGAATGCTCTTTGATTTTTAGACATGTATTATGCAAAGCCGAGAATAGAGGCTTTCAGAAATTGCTCATTCTCACAAACTTAACTTCAAAGTTCTTAACATATGGTTGTTGATGACTGAATTTATCTTGCAGAACAAGAAACTAAGATAGGAGTTGATTCAGCGAAGAATACTATGAAGTATCACTTTATGGAAAGCCATTAGCTAGGACTCTAAAGTATGAAGTAGCATGAGAAATGCAAATAACAACAATGTAATTAAGCCGTCAAATGTGATAGAGAAATTTATGTGAAAACACATGTAGCCCCAGTATTCTCTATATCTTTTCCCTCTGGTTTTTAAGGCAACATCAAAACGGTTACTTCTGAGAATATTTATGACCTGTCAGGAAAAAGGACTGAAGAGGCTATGGCAATGTATCCCTGAAGGAAAATGTTAGTTTCAAAGCACCATTTGATGTAAATATTGCCTCTTTTCTATTTTGTGAAATGGGTTGCTATACTGATAAGTTTATTTGTGTTAGAAACATGGCATTAGAAACACGAGTAAATTTTTGTAATAGAAATAAAGATGTGGTTTCATCTTTAATATAGGAGACATAAATCTTAACACAAAGATTGCTTTTTATGTGGTGAAATATGGAATAGTACAGTAACAATAAAAAGATACTTAAGAGGAAGTTTGATATGGTTGTAGGGAGACAGTGTTGAGTGTAGAGAGATTCTTGTAGAGAAATGTTGCTATTTCTGCTAATCTGTGCGAAAAATTGGAACATGTTCAAATTTTTATTGTCACAGGCATACAAAGCATTCTTACAAACACACCCAGAATGTCTTCTCATTGTTTTTTTTTTTGTTTTATATATACACTGAGATTATTTTATATATGAAATGGAAAAATACCCCTGCAAAGAAAAAAAAAATGACTACAATAAAAATGTCCATTATATCATTCACAACTGAACTAATATAACATGGATATGATATTCTAATCAGAGAGACTTATGCCTCACTAATTGGAGTTAAATATTAACAAAGATCAAAGAGGCAGTTTGCATAATAGTGGATGTAGGAGAGAGGAAATGGATGGGTGAATCTATGTTATTTATTTAAAAAATAGAAAACTTTTTTTGGTCGAACCTAAAGGAATTTCATTTTAGCAAAGCAATTTTTTTATGGAATGAATGTAAAATCTATAATTTCCATGTGTTCACTAACAAAAACTCTAAATAATAGCCATTTTATAAGGTTATTATGAGTACATATTATAGGTATGACATATATGATGTGATTTTGTATAATATAAAAAGTGCACACAAAAAGCAGAATTAACTCCAAGCTTTGGAAGAAAATATTTCTCAGTATTCCTGGGTGTATGAAATGCCCTTAATGCAACAGCATGGCCAGTTGTAATAACTGGTCTTGTTGTAGTTCTGTCTGTTACATGCCAGATCACATATATTCATTGATCCTGTTTAGGTGATCAATGATTCTGTGTAGTTTCCAGAAGTAATAGTATATATTTATTTTGATAACAAAAACTGATGTTTTTTTCAAAAAAGAAAGGGTGGGAGAAAGTAAGAAGGAAGGGAATGGGGAGATGGGGGAAGGAAGGAAGGAAGAAGAGATTTCATTACTCCAACATGATAAAAACACAGACAAAAACACATGGATAATCTCCAGAATTCACTGGAAGGACTGATACTGAAGCTGAAACTCCAATACCTTGGCCACCTGATGTGAAGAACTGAAAAGACCCTGATGCTGCGAATGATCGAAGGGAGGAGGAGAAGGGGACAACAGAGGATGAGATGGTAGGGTGGCATCACCAACTCAATGGACATGAGTTTGAGTAAATTCTGGGAGTTGGTGATGGACAGGGAGGCCTGGCATGCTGCGAAGTCCATGCGGTCGCAAAGAGTTGGACATGACTGAGCGACTGAACTGAACTGAACTGAATCTCCAGAAGTTGGGCCTATTTAGCTTCCCCAAACCCAGCCATCATCCTTGACTCCTTTATTCCCTTTTTGTCCCTCACCCTTCACCTCCATTCCGGGCTTCCCTGGTGGCTCAGACAGTAAAGAATCTGTCTACAATGCAGGAAACCTGGGTTCAATCCTTGTGGTGGGAAGATCCCCTGGAGTAGGAAATGACAACCCACTCCAGTCTTCTTGCCTGGAGGGTGGACAGAGGAGCCTGGCGGCTACCATCCATGGGCTCGAGGAATCAGACGTGGCTGAGCAACTCAGTTTACTTTCACTTTCCACCTCCATTGCATGATAATCCTGCCTTTAAAATGTCAGTATACATCAGCTTAAAACAACACATTTGTTCACAAGTGATTTTGCAAAAGTAATTTCTTGTGCCTTCAACTAGAATGTGTTTTATTTCTCTCAGGGAAGTTGTCACTGAACACTGGTTCTTTATAAAGGGGAGGGGGAAAGAATCTTTCTGGTACGTTTTCCTACATTTTTCATGCATTTCATGTAGACTGAATCAACACCTTGTTATCTGTTTTGTGAGGACTGTAAATCAGGATAAGGGGCTGAGATCTGAACAGATAACCTCTAGCCTGTAAAGTAAATTCATGTCTTACCCATCCACCCAGAGCTGTCAGAAGACTAAGTCCCCTCTCTGCAGGAGGAAGTGAAGAAGGAGCTTGTGTCTTGTTTTTTTTTTTTTTTTTAGTATAATTTATTCATTTGTGGCTGCACTGGGCCTTTGTTGCTGTGAGCCCGCTTTCTCTAGTTGCGGCCAGCAGGGGCTGCTCCCCAGCTGCGGGGCGCAGGCTTCTCGTGTTGTGGAGCACAGGCTCTCGGGTGCACCGGCAGCACGTGGGCTCCGTGGTTGCGGCTCCCTGGGCTCTGGAACATAGGGTCGGTAGTTGTGGTGCACGGGCTTAGTTGCTCCTTGGCATGTAGGATCTTCCCGACCCAGGGATTGAACCTGTGTCTCCTGCATTGGCAGACGGATTCTTTACCACTGAGTCACCAGGGAGACCATGCATCTTCTGAATAAAGTGTGCAGTGCCTGTGTGTTCACCCTTCCTACTGGCCACACATGCACAGAGAGACCATGCTTATATACTCATCCAGAGAGTCTTATAATATTTATCACTTTCATAATATTTATGTGATTCTATGGCTCAGGACTGTAAATGAATAGCAGAGTTACTCTGAGGCTTTCCTAGTATTCTGGATTCACATTAGTTGCTAAAAACTTAAGTGCTGATTTGAAAAGTTTTTGTTAATTTAGGTCTGTATGTTCTGAAAACTCTCTGAAATTGAAATTTTGATATACTTTTTTTTTGATATACTTTTATAAAGCATACTACTTTTTAGAGTGACATAAAATCAGTAAGAACCAGGTAATGAGCCTCCAGTGATTAATGTATTTTGTAGAGGTTTTTTTTGAAATATTTATTGAGTGACCAATATCCCATCTCTGACTGTTATGGTATTATTATGAGCCTAAAACTAGTAATACGATTGACATGAATTCCACACAAACAAAAGATAGTAACAGGAGTCTTAGAACTTTCAGACAATGTATTTGACATTTTAGGGAGAAAATGCTTAGTTGACTTAGAAAAAGTCAATTCAATTTCTCTGCTCTCTGTTCATTTTGTTTGTCTTCTAAGTGAGTCAAGATCAATAAGATCACCATGTTCATCTAAATCAGATTCGAGATATTGACCTGAAAATAGATAATTCCATTATCCTCATGGGCATGGTTTTACTATTTGTGTTACTGGTACTTACCAAGACTTCTTGGAATTTCTACTGAAATTTTGTGATAACTTGCGTTCAGTTCCTCCAATGGTGCCTAGATGGATTAAGTGGGAATGGGTTGTGTTAAAACTAGTGCTGTCGAGTAACGTGAAGGAAAGGGTTACAAGAGAAACGCCAGGATTGCACCAGAGATATGACAAGATCAGATGGCTGTCTTTGTTTGGGGTCCATAAGCAATTTTCAAAACAGTGGGATGTAGTTCTCAGCTCTTCAGCTTTTCCAGGCCTTCAAACTCTCCACCAAGATGGGAGGAAGAGTCTTTGTACTCTTTCTGGAAACGTGAGAATCTTTTGAAGCCGAGTTTGCTTGTAGTTAGTGCAAATGGCAAGAAAGAGAATTTAGTCAAACTATTTGCAGAAGGCTATGTAAAGAATTACATGCAGGATTGATTTACTAGTTCTGGGGACTTTAGGAAAACTATTAGAAGATTTTAGAAAAATAGCTCAAGTTAGCTTGAGAGGAAGTAAGCAATAACCCATTGGGCAAATCACACAATTCTAAAAAGACTTTTGTGTCACAAGAGAAGGCTTTTTTTTTTTAGATCTCATTTGTGTTTCCATTCTGGAAAACCATTTTGATTTTGTTGTTTAAAAAAAAAAAGTTTCAAGCAAATCTATTTATATCAAGGTATGATTTATGGGCAACAACAGCAAAATGTGTCTTCTTGAATTTATTTTAGGTTCCTATATCCATGTGGCTTATTTTGGCAGCATCCAAGTCACAGTCTCTACTCATACCAGTTTCAAAATTATGGAAGTGGTAGATGTACCCTTCTTTGCATTTCTCAATATCACCTCTATTGTGCATTAATCATTAGTTCTCTTTTTGTACATATGTTGCAATTTTATATTTTAAGCTACAGATTTGGATATAGTATGTTACTGCCTTGTCCCCTTCATGGATCAAATAATTTTTATCATTTGTATAATTTGGATGATACTTCCAAGGATATGTAGCTGACTCTAAAATGGCACAAAGCTAAATTTCAAGAATAACAAATTTTTCTGTACTTTAAATTCACCATTATTGTTCTAATCTCAAATTTTAAATATACTGTCCTTTTTTTTCCCATAAATATTTTTCTGAGACTAGGTAAGAAAACTTTCTGTGATTGATTACTTGACAACTATTTACTTGGCTTGATGTAGCCTTGGTATAATTCTAATATGCTTCTATGAAACTGGGATTGTAAAAGTATTTATCTGACCCGAGTTATTGTGAAAATTAGTCAAATAATTTATGCAGAGTGTATCTGCAAAATGTATTTGGTATGTTATCAGGAATCTGGCCTTTACTAGCATTTGTATTAGGGTTCCCCAGGTGGCTCAATGGTAAAGAATTCACTTGCCAATGCAGAAGCCACAGGAGATGTGGGTTCAATACCTGGGTCAGGAAGATCCCCTGGAAGAGAAAATGGCAACCCCCTCCAGTATTCTTCCCTGGAAAATCCCATGGACAGAAAAGGAGTCGCAAAGAATCAGACACGATTTAATGACTGAACACACACATAGCATTTGTATTGCACTTTATATGTGTATAAATTTGCTCATACACATTTTTTATTTTCTTAATAGCTTTATGAAGTGATTAAGATTTAATATACCTATCCTGGGGCTTCCCTTGTGACTCAGTTGGTAAAGAATCTGCTTGCAACGTGGGAAACCTAGGTTCGATCTGTGGGTTGGGAAGATGCCCTGGAGAAGGGAATGGCTACCCATTCCAGTATTCTGGCCTGGAGAATTCCATGGACTGTATAATCTTTGGGGTCAAAAAGAGTCAGACATGACTGAGTGGCTTTCACTTTTCATACCTATCCTGATCTGATAGTATAAGAACTTTTAAATTTCTTTATTTCTAGGGAATATGAGTAATCTTATAAAAATACATTTAATAAAACAAGGCTCAGAGAAACATAACATAATTTTCAAGGTTACATATTAATTAGTAAGATACCTAGGGCTAGGCCTTAAGTGTCTTGAGTTTCAGTCTAATTTTTTATTCCATCTTGATTCCTTCCAGATGGATGAGTCTCAATGGATGTAACTGTGTTTTATCCTAAAACCTGAGAAAAATTATATAACCACAATTGAATTTTTATAAAATATTATGACAAAAATTCTTATTTTGGAGAATTCCCTGGTAATCCAGTGCTTAGGACTCCATACTCCACTGCCAGGGGCCCAGGTTGAATCCCTTGTCAGGGAACTAAGATCCTGCAAACCATACACTGCCACCAAAAAAAAAAAAAAGATAAAAAAATTCTCATTTTCATCCTTTGATCCCAATAAGTGCTTGAAAGGTATTTTTATACCAAGTGTCCTTAATTATTAATGATTGTCTTTTAGTTGAAGGGGATAAAACATAAGACTTTCTTAATTTGTTAGACATTAGTCAAGATCATACTCCTAGCTTACCTATAACATTTTTTTCCTGGGAATTTTTAGTGTATTCAGTTAAAGGAACTCTGTTCTTTCCAATATGAAAATAATTTTCAGTGACAAACTGGATCTTAGTACTTTTTTCTGAATTCTTAGGGAGCATACACCTTATAGCACATAGGCAACAATTTGGTGCTAATGTTATATGAAACTGCAAGATTAATGTGAAGTCCACAAAACAGATTCTTTTTAATCTCTTGGTTGATTGCAGGGCAGAGGTTTACTTTCATTCTTTGCCACTTCCTTCAGCATAGCATATAAATAGAAGTTCAGTGGATCACTAATTAGAACACGACCAGTAATACAGTAAGTTAATTAGTTACCTGTTTTGCTGGCTACTCTTGGCAGCAGATATAGCACCTGGGGCATGTAAAATAGAAAATGGCAAAGATAAGGACAAAACAGGTCCCTGTCACAGTTTAAAAGAGGCAACTCACTCTAGGCAGAAATGTCCTCAGATGTAATGATGCCTGGCACATGACAGAGGATTCATGAAAATGTAGGTTATGAAGTGCTTTATGAGTGTCCTAAAGGGATTTCAATAATTCTAAGTAAGCAATATCTATGGTGAAGGCATGGCACCCCACTCCAGTACTCTTGCTTGGAAAATCCCATGGATGGAGGAGCATCGTAGGCTGCAGTCCATGGTGTCGCTGAGGGTCGGACACGACTGAGCAACTTTACTTTCACTTTTCACTTTCATGCATTGGAGAAGGAAATGGCAACCCACTCCAGTGTTCTTGCCTGGAGAATCCCAGGGACGGGGGAGCCTGGTGGGCTGCCGTCTGTGGGGTCGCACAGAGTCCGACACGACTGATTAGACTTAGCAGCAGCAGCAGCAGCATGGTGTACAAATAGAAAATACATTCATTCATTTTCTTTTGGTCCATTCATTTCAACCCATTCGGTGGTTAGTTTTCTGCCCTTGGGCAGACTCATTGCCTGTGTGTGTGTGTATAGGAATTCACTCACAGATAATCAACCATTCTCTGATTATGAATGGTTCTATAAGAATTTCCGGGTTTAGTAATTATCATGTATAGTCCAGTGTGAGAATAAACTGCTTACTTAATTGAAGTTGAATCTTCCCCCCTCTCTCTGCTGCTGCTTTGGGCTGGAAGACTGCCATGGGAAAAGGCAGCACAGAGCATTTCCTAGCATGTTCCCATCAACAATTCCACTGCCCCCTCCCAGGGGGTTAGACTGCCCAAGACTCCTCCAGGACCTCAAAGGAGGAGAGGCAGGACATGGGCTCCTTGAACTTGAATTGATCTTCCACTGATGGGTTTTCCCTGGTTATGGCAAGTATGGACTCCTTTTCTTTTCCTTCTCCCCCTTCAAAAAAAAAAAGAAACAAGAACAACAAACTTTACTGGAGATCTCATATCTGTGATTTCTTTGGGACAGTTACTTGCGATGGGTTCCTTTATCTGGTCTCTTAAGATACGTCCTTGGGACACCTGCTAGGACTTCTCTAATTTTTCTCTTCTGAGCTGTGTTGTCCTCATAAGCCAGCTGTCTTGAGTATGATGGAAGGTGAGGCCAGACTAGCACATTCTCTCTCTTTTTCACCCTTACTTTTTCATGGCTTATGCAAAATCATATAGTTTTTGCTCCTATAAATTCAGGAGGAATAAAAACTTTCCTTTTCATTACTCAGCTGTGAAAGAAGCTGGCTTGTGGCAATCATCTCTTTTGCAAAGTTTCTGTTCTGTTATCAGGTGTTTCCTTTTTTTTTTTTTATCTAAGCAGTGTAAAATGAACAGAAGAAAAGTTCATTTCTCATGCATATGTTTGAAGGAACTAATGCTTTGTATATTAGGAAGGAAAATAGAAGTGCTTCCTAGTATGAAACTGTTCATTATTAGGTTTCTCTGAAAAATGAAATGTTCACTATTGAAGGGGAAACGGGAATGTTACGGTTCCCTTCACAATTATATAATCCCTCATGTTACAGACCTTCAGTCCCAAAGAGTAAGACGTGTCAACTGTCTTTCATAGAGCGTTCCCAGGAGCATTGTCTGCATTGTTCATGTTGCTGCTCACAGGAGGAAAAGGTCGTCCTGTCAATGAGACCTGGTGCCTGTGAGCTCCAAATGTGAAGCGTGTTGTGCTTTAAGGCATATCCACCAGGGTTGTAATTAGGCTGAATTTGGATAGATGGGATGGTGTGCAGGGCAGGAAAAGAATATTCAACAGACATCATCTAAGTAAACACTGAAAATGGGAATATTTTTGTATTTTGCTATCTATAAATATTCTCTTAAGCAAAATTTGGTGAGTCCTTTGATTTCTGTGTTAAAAGATTAATAATAGGTTAATAGATATTGCTGTTTTTCTCCCCAGAGGACGATGATGTAGTAGATAATAAGAGGGCTGAAGGAGGATGTGTGGCATGACCAGTAACAAGGCTAGGACCACCTGGTAGGTCTGGGTCTGAATTCTGGCCCAACCACTTGCAAACCAAGTGAGACACTTAATCTATTTGCTCTAAGACAAGTGGGATAAGACTGATTCACTAGGTTGTGATGAAAATGAATTAGAACAAATGAAACATTCTTGGGATATTGTAAGCATTTGGGGGTAGGGCACACTTTATTGATATTTATTTTTATCAGAATATAATTGCTTTACAATGTTGTTTTAGTTTCTGCTGTACAACAGAGTGAATCAATTATATGTGTACATATATCCCCACCTCCTTGGATCCCCTCCCATCTTCCCCATCCCACCCATCTATGAGGTCCCTGTGCTATTCGGCAGCTGTTTTACACATGGTAGCATACTTAATAGATGATAGCTGTTACCATCACCATCGTTATTTTAAAGGTTCACCAAGAATAAGAGTCTGAGTTAGTATCTGTTCTATCAATCTATGTATCTGTCTGTGTACCTACCTATGTATGTATCTATCTATATCATCTATTTCCAATATTAAGAATAATTAATATTCAGCTCCAAAGATATAAGTTAGAGGTCAGACAGTGGTTGTAGAACTGCATTTGTGTAATCTCAGGCAGCAAGGCTAAGAAATGCTTAAAGAACACTGAAAGATAGTTTAAATAGTTATGATTTTGGGGGGAGAAAATAACAAAAAGAACAGTTATATCAAGAGCTGCAAAGCCTTGAAAACTGTGTATTTAGCAAACAAATTGACATACAAATTTAAAATAAAATTCCCTCATGTACTAGTGTCAGCTTTTATGTCTTGAGACTTTTCTCTGCTTTTTCTTATGCTTTGAATGTTTCAGTTATCAGAAATATCTGGCCATTAGCCACATTCCTGCTCCATGGACTGAAGACAAATCTAAGATTTTATTGAAAAATCAACCTTATTTTTTGGCTAATTCTGATTAGACTTCATATACATTTCTTTCCATTGTGTGAAGATCTTTAAGCTCAAGAGATATATATTTAAGAAAAATATGTTAATATACTTTAAAAATAATAGTTTATAGTTTGTACTGTCAGACATTAAAAACAAAACGAAATGATCATGGTCTGTTTATGAGTATCCTTGTGAATACTGGCCTCTTTAAACAAGCATTAACATGGTTTATATTCATAATTCAGTACAGTTCAGTTCAGTCACTCAGTCACGTCTGACTCTTTGAGACCCCATGGACTGCAGCTTGCCAGGCTTCCCTATCCATCACCAACTCCCAGAGCTTGCTCAAACTAAAGTCCATCAATGGCATCGATGATGCCATTCAATCATCTCATCCTCTGTTGTCTCCTTCTCCTCCTGCCTTCAGTTTTTCCCAGCATCAGGGTCTTTTCCAATGAGTCAGTTCTTCACATCACATGGCCAAAGTATTGGAGTTTCAGCTTCAGCATCAGTCCTTCCAATGAATATTCAGGACTGATTTCCTTTAGGATGGACTGGATGGATCTCCTTGCAGTCCAAGCAAATCTTAAGAATCTTATCCAACACCACAGTTCAAAAGCATCAATTCTTTGGTGCTCAGCTTTTTTTATGGTCCCAAGTCTCACATCCATACATGACTAGAAGAAAAACCATAGCTTTGACTATACGGACATTTGTTGGCAAAGTATGTCTCTGCTTTTTAATATGCTGTCTAGGTTGGTCATAGCTTTTCTTCCAAGGAGCAAGCGTCTTTTAATTTCATGGCTGCAGTCACCATCTGCAGTGATTTTGGAGTCCAAAAAATAAAGTCTCTCACTGTTTCTATTGTTTCCTCATCTATTTCCCATGAAGTGATGGGACCAGATGCCATGATCTTAGTTTTCTGAAAATTACATTTTAAGCCAACTTTTTCACTCTCTTCTTCCACTTTCACCAAGAGCCTCTTTAGTTCTTCTTCACTTTTTGCCATAAGGGTGGTGTCATCTGCATATCTGAGATTATTGATATTTCTCCCAGCAATCTTGATTACAGCTTGTGCTTCATTCAGCCTGGCACTTCACATGATGTACTCTGCATATAAGTTAAATAAGCAGGGTGACAATATACAGCCTTGACGTCCTCCTTTCCCAATTTGGAACCAGGCTGTTGTTCCGTGTCCAGTTCTAACTGTCACTTCTTGACCTGTATACAGATTTCTCAAGAGGCAGGTCAGGTGTTCTGGTATTCCCATCTCTTTAAGAATTTTCCACAGTTTGTTGGGATCCACACAGTCAAAGACTTTGGTAGTCAATAAAGCAGAAATAGATGTTTTTCTGGAACTCTTTTGCTTTCTAGATGATCCAATGACTTGGCAATTTGATCTTTGGTTATTCTGCCTTTGTTAAATCCAACTTGAACATCTGAAAGTTCACAGACAGTTCACGTCCTGTTAAAGCCTGGCTTGGAGGATGAGCATTACTTTGCTAGCGTGTGAGATGAATGCAATTGTGCGGTAATTTGAACATTCTCTGGCATTGCCTTTCTTTGAGATTGGAATGAAAACTGACCTTTTCCAGTTCTGTGGCCACTGCTGAGTTTTTCAGATTTGCTGGTATATTGAGTTCAGCACCTTCACAGCATCATCTTTTAGGATTTGAAATAGCTCAACTAGAATTCCATCACTTCCACTAGCTTTGTTTTGTAGTGATGTTTTCTAAGGTCCCCTTTACTTTGCATTCCAGGGTGTCTGGCTCTAGGTGGGTGATCACACCATCATTTTTATCTGGGTCATGAAGATCTTTTCTGTATAATTCTTGTATGTATTCTTGCCATCTCTTCTAAATAACTCTGCTTCTGTTAGTGAAGTGAAGTCACTCAGTCATGTCCGACTCTTTGTGACCCTATGGACTGTAGCCTACCAGGTTCCTCTGTCCATAGGATATTCCAGGCAAGAGTACTGGAGTGGGTTGCCATTTCCTTCTCCAGGAGATCTTCCCGACCCAGAGATTGAACCCAGATCTCCCTCGTTGTAGGCAGACGCTTTACTGTCTGAGCCACCAGGGAAGTCTGCTTCTGTTAGGTCCATACCATTTCTGACCTTTATTGTGCCCATCTTTGCATGAAATGTTACCTTGCTATCTCTAATTTTCTTGAAGAGATCTCTAGTCTTTCCATTCTATTGTTTTCCTCTATTTATTTGCATTGATCTTTGAGGCTGGCTTTCTTATCTCTCCTGGCCTTTCTTTGGAACTTTGCGTTCAAATGGGTGTATCTTTCCTTTTCTCCTTTGCCTTTAGCTTCTCTTCTTTTCTCAGCTATTTGTAAGGCCTCCTCAGACAACCATTTTGCCGTTTTGCATTTCTTTGTCTTGGGATGGCCTTGATCACTGCCTCCTGTACAGTGTCACAAACCTCCACCCATAGTTCTTCAGGCAGTCTATCAGATCTAAACCCTTGAATCTATTTGTCACTTCCACTGTATAATCAGAAGGGATTTGATATTCATGATTAATAACATTATTTTGTTGGAACAGAATGAGTTTTCTGAAAACTTGATAATAATGGTTCCAGAAAGAGGACCAAAGCAAACGTTAATGACCCAGTCATAGACACAAAGAGCTCGTACTTTCACTGTAAATTAATACTATACAGAAAAATCATGTTGAATCATTTGGCTGTTATTATCTTTGATCTAAAAAATATTCAGTAGATTTTCTCCTTTAAACAAATTTCTTTGATATGGGAGATAATACACAGATGTACTGTGATTGATTACACTGAGAATACATAAATTCTCTTGTCCAGTTTATTTCAGATAATGTTTTAATTGAAGATTATTTGCCCAGTGGGTAAGATATAAGCTGTTGAAAGTTAAGACCTCTAATTATTTTCTGAAAATGTTGTTACATAACATAGATGCAATGATGCAGGCAATATCTGAGACATTGTATGATGGATTCTATTCTCAGAATGACTCATGTTGACCAAGGGAACGAGGGGGCTAGACTATGCAAGGATTTTTTAGAAAAGCACCATAGCTTGATTGTTTCATGATCATAAATTTGTTAAAATCAGATAATCTGCCTTGAATATGTACAGTTTCAGTTCAGTCGCTCAGTCATGTCTGACTCTTTGTGACCCCATGAATTGTAGCACACCAGTCCTCCCTGTCCATCACCAACTCCCAGAGTTCACTCAAACTCACGTCCATCGAGTCGGTGATGCCATCCAGCCATATCATCCTCTGTCATCCCCTTCTCCTCCTGCCCCCAATCCCTCCCAGCATTAGAGTCTTTTCCAATGAGTCAGCTTTTCGCATGAGGTAGACAAAGTACTGGAGTTTCAGCTTTAGCATCATTCCTTCCAAAGAACACCCAGGACTGATCTTTAGAATGGACTGGTTGGATCTCCTTGCAGTCCAAGGGACTCTCAAGAGTTACTGTACTTCAATTATGCTTCAGTAAAGTCACTCAGTCATGTCTGACTCTTTGCGACCCCGTGGACTGTAGCCCACCAGGCTCCTCTGTCCATGGGATTCTCCAGGCAAGAATACTGGAGTGGGTTGCCATTTCCTTCTCCAGGGATCTTTCCAACCCAGGGATCGAACCCAGGTCTCTCGAAATTGCAGGCAGACGCTTTAACCTCTGAGCCACCAGGGAAGCCCTAAAGTTAAAAATAATCACCATAGAGTGTTAGATAAAAAATTTGGGGGACCATGTGGATAAAGACAAAAGCTGTACTCCCTGCCACAACACAGGATAAGAAATAACTGAGTTTCCGATTGGAAGAGGTAGAGAAGGAATTTAGAAAAGAGTTTTTTAAAAAGCAAGTAAGCTAACTGCTTCCTCTGCCTCTCATAATCTCTGTGGTGGGTGGCAGGGAAGAGAATCTAGGAATAGAAATGCGGAGTTATTTATGTTGGGAGAAATAGGACATCTTGAGATATTGCTTCTTGGCTAGAGCTTGAAGGCAGAAGACTTGTAGAAAGGTCCAGCAACATTGACTTGAAGGACATAGCAAACAGGATGGAAATAATGTTTCTAAGAAGCATCACTCATGTCCGAAGATGGTGCAGATTAGACATGGACAATTCTGTGTGCCCAAGTAGTGAGGAGTAGGACAGAAGCAAGAGAATGGGCAAATCAGATGAGTACCATTTACGTGGAAGCAGGGCTAAACCACAGTCCTCCCTAGTGGCTCAGCTGGTAAAGAATCTGCCTGAAATGCGGGGGACCTGTGTTCCATCCCTGGGCTGGGACAATTCCCTGGAGAAGGGAACAGCTACCCACTGCAGTATTCTGGCCCGGAGAATTCCATGGCCTGTGTAGTCCATGGGGTAGCGAGGAGTCGTACACAACTGAACGACTTTCACCTGCATACATAGGGCCAAACCACAGAGTCAGACATGACTGAGAGGCTGAACATGCATGCACAGCTAAACCTAAAAAGTGAAAGCTATTTTGAGGGTCTGTGAGAAGACTGGAGGTGTAACTGTAGAAATGACTGCCACCCATTAGAGCCAGCAAGCACACCAAGTGAATGGAGTTCAAGTGTTTCCAGCCAAGGACCACGGTAGAGAGCAACTGTAGATCATATGACCCTCACCATCACCCCTACGCCTATCATGCGTGACAGTCTGTAAACCTCACTTTTCAGTTTTGAGGGGGAAGGGAAAATTGCTTAAATGGAGTCATGTGAAAATTTGAATTTTTGAGAATAATCCTAAATGGACTCTCTATAAAAAATTAAAAATACCTTGAATTTTCTCTACTAATCTGAATTCTATATAAAGAAATGAAGACAGAATCATTGCTGAATTCTGTAGACAGTTTTTAAGTATGAAAAACTCAGTCCTACTACCAATACTTTGATCTGGGAAAGAATTGGAGAATAGAGAAAGAAAGAACAAACACCAAAAAAAGCAAAACAAAATAAATAAGCACAAAAATTGCTCTATTGGTATGGGTACTAAAACAGTAATTTTTTTTTACCTGCATCTATATTAACCTGAATATGTTAACCCTGTAATAATTCATAGTAATATTCTTACTATGTTTGTAGTTTTGATTATATGAAATCAGATTTGAAACCAAAAATCTTATAAATTAATTTGGTTGTAATGAGAAAGTGAGATGAGAGAATGATATGTATTTGTTTCCACAAAAATCTACCACTAATAAAAGTAGGAAGGAAAGAAGCAAATGTAGTGAAAACATCTATTTGAGAAATGGATTATTCATATTGAGAATTCCATTGAAATTATGCTAAATACTTTAAAGTAATATTTTGATAATCTTATTTTGATTTTTATACTATATGTATATGTAAAGCTAGATAGATTCATATATATAGCTTTCTGTAAGTGTGTGTGTGTGTATATATATATATATGAAGAATTAATTATTTTTTAAGTTTATGTTATGATAAGTACATTTAAGTTTTGCCTTAATAAACAACTCAATAATTACCAGTATTCTTTTGAGGACTTCTTTTATATCAGCAAAATAAAAATCTAATGCACACTAATATGGCTTCCCTGATAGCTTAGTTGGTACAGAATCTGCCTACAGTGCAGGAGACTCCAGTTTCCTGAGTCGGGAAGACCTGCTAGAGAAGGGATAGGCTACCCACTCCAGTATTCTTGGGCTTCCCTTGTGGCTCAGCTGGTAAAGAATCTGTTTGCAATGTGGGAGACCTGAGTTGGAGACATGGGTTCATTCAGTCTCTGAGTTGGGAAGATCCCCTGGAGAAAGGAAAGGCTATGCATTCTAGTATTCAAGCCTAGAGAATTCCATGGACTGTATAGTCCATCAGGTTGCAAAGGGTGGGACACAACTGAGTGACTTTCACTTTCATACTGATATGATTAAATTAACATAAATCATTTAATAGATCTATACAAGAATTTGAATTCTTTGGTAATCTTTTTTAATCAAAGATGAGAAATTCACTGTTTATGTGTCCTTTTCTGCAAAAATTGTCTTTACATGACCCTTGCTTAGTTCCCTTAAGATTCACAGGTCCTATGTTTTGCAATTATTCAGGTTGTGAAGCTTTAAACCAGCTTAGGATTCTGTTAAATCATTCTGTCACCTGTGATCCACCCCTAATTTCTCACATTTATCCATTAATCTGCAGTCTTTCCAATATAAGTCCTTGGGAAATTCATACTCAAATGTCTCCTTTTCTGCATCTCTCTCTTAATATAAAAGTTTTCTGAAGTTTGCCATTTAAGTAAGTATATAGAAATCAAGATCTGTCATGCTGATGATGACTTAAAAGTAGATATATTTATCCAAAATTCTTCTTGTTTAAACCTTATTATAGAAAATAAGTGAAATAAATGTATCTTTCTGTCTTCAGCAAATTCATTTACAAAATTTAAATTTGCAAAGTTTAAGTAATCAAAATCTGTTACCAAGTCAGTCAGTTCAGTCGCTCAGTCATGTCCGACTCTTTGCGACCCCATGAATCATAGCACGCCAGGCCTCCCTGTCCATCCCCAAATCCTGGAGTTCACTCAGACCCATGTCCATCGAGTCCGTGACGCTATCCAGCCATCTCATCCTGGGTCGTCCCCTTCTCCTCCTGCCCCCAATCTCTCCCAGCATCAGAGTCTTTTCCAATGAGTCAACTCTTCGCATCGGGTGTCCAAAGTACTGGAGCTTCAGCTTTAGCATCATTCCTTCCAAGAAATCCCAGGACTGATCTCCTTCAGAATGGACTGGTTGGATCTCCCTGCAGTCCAAGGGACTCTCAAGAGTCTTCTCCAACACCACAGTTCAAATGCATCAATTCTTTGGCGCTCAGCCTTCTTCACAGTCCAATTCTCACATCCATACATGACCACAGGAAAAACCATAGCCTTGACTAGACGGACCTTAGTTGGCAAAGTAATATCTCTGCTTTTGAATATACTATCTAGGTTGGTCATAACTTTTCTTCCAAGGAGTAAGCATCTTTTAATTTCATGGCTGCAGTCACCATCTGCAGTGATTTTGGAGCCCAAAAAATTAAGGTCTGACACTGTTTCTACTGTTTCCCCATCTATTTCCCATGAAGCGATGGGACCGGATGCCATGATCTTTGTTTTCTGAATGTTGAGCTTCAAGCCAACTTTTTCGCTGTCCTCTTTCACTTTCATCAAGAGGCTTTTTAGCTCCTCTTCACTTTCTGCCATAAGGGTGGTGCCATCTGCATATCTGAGGTTCTTGATATTTCTCCCAGCAATCTTGATTCCAGCTTATGTTTCTTCCAGTCCAGTGTTTCTCATGATGTACTCTGCATATAAGTTAAAAAACACATTATTAATGTTAATGCTTTTTTCCCCCATATTTTTTTTTCTTCTTTCTGATGACTGAGAATCTATGTCCATTGTCATCCTCAGTCATTTCATTAATTATGATTTCTAAAATTCTATACCTGTATTAATCTTTTGCTCAGTGATGTCCAGACAGATTTTTCTAAAAGCAGAATTATGCATTCCTGTAGTTAAAAACTGGGCTTCCCAGGTGGCGGTACTGGTAAAGAAGCTGCCTGCCAATGCAAGAAAAGTAAGGGAAGCGGGTTTGACCCCTGGATGAAGAAGATCTCCCGGAGGAGGAAATGGCAACCCACTCCAGTATTCTTGCCTGGGAAATCCCATGGACAAAGGAGCCTGGCAGCCTGAAGTCCATGGAGTTGCCAAGAGTTGGGCATGACTGAAGCGACTTAACATGCATGTAGTTAAATTATGACCTACTATATACCGAGAATTCACCAGAAGTTTAAAGAAGCACTGGCTGTTATGAAGGGATTCTAAAGTAGATCAGAAAAGGCTTGATTTTGTATGAATGGTATCATCCTCTCATATCCTGCTGGAGAAATTTTCCACTTCTGACTTCACTCTCCTCTGTCCAGAACATTTAGGTACCTCTCTGCTTTCAAGGGCATGGTGTATTTTATTAATTCTTGTGTTTGGCTCATCAGACGTGTTCCATAAATGTTGAGGGATGACTCAACAGACTCTTGAGAATAGAGAAGCAGAGTCATTACCAAAGGGTCTGGATCTGAGAGTGTCACAAAAGCTTGTTTACCTGGAGTGGAGAGAGATTTGGGTGTCTGAAGGCAAAGCACTTGTTATTTTGCTTGAGGTCAGCCCTGGCTTTAGAAATGAATAGTGAAATTAGAGTGTGAACTCTGCTAGACTATTAATGTGTGGTGTTTCAATTACAACCAACTTGGTCAAGTAATAATGACAATCCGTAATTTACAAATGAGAAAATGAGACTATGAAACTTGCACATAGTAGAGGTGGTAGAAGGGTCTTTCAGACTGTATTCATTCTTCCACTATGGAGTATTTCCACTTATGTTCACTCACTAAGTGACAGGAAACCTCTTTTTATCTCTCTTGGGAAAGATCTTCAACATCCCTGACACTGATAAAATAATGCTGCTTATAATTTAGAAATTATTTTCATGTCATTTCATATACTTTAAATTATGTAACAAGTCAGTGAGGTTAGCAAAGGGTGATTATTTCCATTTTGTATATGATGACAATTAGATTGCAGAATATTAAGAGAATTGACCAAGTTTATATGTTGACAGTAGATACTGGACTCTAATCATCTCACTCTAAGTCCAGTGCTCTCCATGATAATAAGATAATTATAGTAATAAAAAGTAACTGTTAGTTGTAAACTATTAATGAAGTATTCTTATCCTTCAAATAGTCTTATAGAATAATCATATGTATGATTCTTAACTTTATGTTTGATTCCCTTCCCCTTCTCCTTCATCAGATATATTATCTAAATGTGACTAAATAGCTTGTCTGGCTAATGTCACAACTTTTAACAGGAGGCAACTGATAGAATATTTATTGAATTACTACTTGTTTGTTTAAATAAAGATCTGTGCTTTCTACATCTAGATAGTTGCCACAGTTTACAAAACTGTAAACACTCTATAGGACTTTTCAGACCTAAGCTAATTGACAGAAGTGAGTGACTGTGTTGCACTTAGGAAAAAAAAAATGTTTCGAGATGGCGCATAAGATTCCATTTGTTTGTAGCTGCTTCCCATACATAGAGTTATTAAACTTAAAAGCATGGGTACAGAAATATATTACTTATATAGAAAGGGAGAAATGTGAAAAAAAATCAGAAAAAGTTAGAGGTAAAATATTCATTTATGTATATTTAATTTAGAGACTGCTGTGTTCCAGGCTGTGGTGCTAGATTATTACTTAAGCTTTGTGCCATCTTAAAAAAACACATATATTCTAATATTTTGCAAATAATGAAACTGAGTCCCATTTATGTTATATGACCTTCCCAAGGCCCCTTAGGTGGTGTTGAAGCTGTTAACCAAACCTAGGGTTTCTGATTTATAAGACTTTTCATTTTGTTACATATTTTATCATATGATGGTGAGACATAATAGGTTGAGTTTTTAAATTTTTTTCTGTTACTCACCCAGTAAGTTGGGACTGTTTGTGAATCTGAATCTTTTCCTCTTTCACTCCCTTCTTAAATTTAAGCTCTTACTATTTTCTTCCTCTTATCTGAGAGTGACTATGCCAAGTAAAGTAAGGCTTACTTTTCTTTGCACTTTTTAGCATAAGCTGTTCTGTGATATTTCCTAAGACTGCATTCTTATACAACTAAATTATACTGAATGAGGCAAACAAATTTATTTTGTCTCTTGCAGAAGAATATACAGTAAATACTGACGGAATTAATAGACCTGTCAACTGGCTGCTGAGTAAATGTGTGAGATATTCATGCCATTTTCTCTCTGAAAGTAGCATTTCTCATTGATTTATGGTTAAGCATATCACTAATAAGAAACTGCCAAATAAAAACACCCGAGCTGATAATTTAAGGAAATATTCAAAGCGAAAAGAAAGTCACTGGAGCTTCACAATTGCTGTAGTCATGGCTGGATACACTTAAAGTCAAGAGCATGCACAGATCTTATTGTTGTACCTGAGGTGATGCAGGGTGCATGGTACTGGCTGAACTCTGCACCGAGGAATAGAGGCTTCTGGGAGAAAGACACATTTCACACCTGAACAGATTTTTGCAAATTGAAATTGGTGCTTCCTTCTGTTAGAGAATTCTGGTCCTGAAGGATTTATTTTTTCCAAAAATATCCCGTAAATGATTTCACATCTTGATTTTGAGTTCAGTTTCCTACAGAGGTTTTAAGGCTGTATTTTCATTTAGTTATTTATTTTCTTAATTTTATTTCTTTAACATTTAGCACAGTTCTGAAGCCAATACCATGGAATATATATGTGTGTATATATATATGCATATGTATATAGATATGTATATATACATACATATACGTACAAACCCTGGAGGAGGCATGGCAACCCACTCCAGTATTTCACAAAGAGTCAGACACGACTGACTTAGCACGCATGACTTAGCATGCATGCATGCACACAAACAAACATACATTCTGGAAATACATACACATGCATATATACACGTGGATACACAGTGCTAATCAGTAAGAAGAGGCCCTGTTCTTGCAATTCTTTTTATTTGAAGAACCACTTAAAAATTATTTATTTATTCATATAATTTTTGGTTGCTCTGGGCCTTCATTGCTGTGTGTGGACTCTCTCTGGTTGCAGAGAGCTGGGGCTACTTTCCAGTTGGAGTGCGTTGGCTTCTCAGCACAGTGGCTTCCTTGCTGCAGAGCATAGGCTCTAGGTACACGGGTTTCAATAGCTGCGGCAGGAGGACTTTAGTAGTCGGGGCGCTTGGGCTCATTAGTTGTGGTGCATGGGCTTTGTTGCTTTGTGGCATGTAGATCTTCCCAGACCAAGAATTGAACTTGTGTCCCCTGAATTGACAGGCAGATTCTTATGCACTGTACCACCGGGAAAGTCCTGTAATTCCCCACTTGCAGAATTTATTTTAGTACTTCTGCTTCTATTCTTTAGGAAATAATTTTAGCAAACTCATTGCACTTAATAGCATTTCACATAGCTAATTGCTAACATTACCATAGAAGCTAAAATTAAATTTGAAGCTGTAAACAAATTGATCATTCTTATGCAAGTTTTTTCATATGTTAAATGTATCTTGTAAATATTCTGAACTTGAAATCTAAGCTGTGCTTTAATTGAAAGAGTGATCGAAGAACTATAAGCATATACAGGTAAGGCCTGAAAGCTAGTTTAAATAAAAATGGAAAGAAGATCTTTCCATTCCGTCAGTATTTACTGGATATTCTTCTGCAAGATCTTCTGCTCTGATCTTCATCTTCAAAATTATATTGGTAGCCAGAAGGCCATTTTCTTAGAATATCTTTCTAGCAGTGGAGGGCCAAGGGAAGAAAGGAGCAATGGAGAAAAACTGACTACATGTTAATTAGTGAGACTTTTAGAAAAGTGCTCACTAGGCAAAAATCACAGTGATAAGTACTTCTTGATCTGGCTTTCATCCCAAACCTCTTAAGAGAGTGATAGTACTGTGGCATGTGGGAACTGAATCTCAGATTATTTTGTGACCAAAAATACTCCCTTTATCACTACTTATCTACCCTTCCACAGCTCTTAAACTTCAGAATCTCGAGCCCCACCCTGCCATGGCACATTTCCCCCTTCTCTGTCTCAAATCTTTGTTAAGGACCATCTCCATGTGTTGGATATTTCCCCCTTTCTCTTATAATCATTGGAGGTGACTAGTCTAATAAACAGAGTTACATGATAAGGCATTGTTATATCAGATACCATATTGCCAACTTTATGGTAATTTTTAGTGTGAAGTTTTAGCAACAATGCTGCTGCTAAGTCGCTCAGTCGTGTCTGACTCTGTGTGACCCCATAGACGGCAGCCCACCAGGCTCCCCCGTCCCTGGGATTCTCCAGGCAAGAACACTGGAGTGGGTTGCCATTTCCTTCTCCAATGCATGAAAGTGAAAAGTGAAAGTAAAGTCACTCAGTCGTGTCTGAGTCTTAGCGACCCCATGGACTGCACCTGTCCAAGCTCCTCCACCCATGGGATTTTCCAGGCAAGAGTACTGGAGTGGGCTGCCATTGCCTTCTCCATTAGCAACAATAAGTTGTTAGAAATTCAGACTGTAGATTTCCTTTCAAACTGCAGGGAAAATGCAGATTTTATATTAGCAGACTTGCATGTTATAATATTGACACATTAATAAGCATAAATAGTAGCATATTGGGGGACAAATTTCAAAATAAACAAAGTCATACTTTGACAGATTTTCTCCTTCTTTTGTGTAACTGCTCCTGACCACACCTCTTTAGGTACTCAATCTTCTTCCATAGTCTACATCCTCAGTACTGTTCCCTGGTCAAACCTGGTTATTCTGGGCTGCCCCGTGTCGACTTTCTTTTGCCCACAGCCACCCAACTTCTCTCAAGTTCATGGTCTTGTTGCTGCCATATTCCAAGGTGATTAAAGATTTGTCCAGCAGACAGAGTCTCTCATGATGTCATGCAATCAGATCCATGCAGATCAAGGCAGGAGAGCAGGGCTGGGTGAGATTTGTGACTGGTAAGTAGCTATCATGGTAATGACAAGTGTGCCTGTAAGAGTGATAGTGATGTTCAGATAATTCAGTGTCAGACTGTTGAAAAGTGAGAGATACATAAGCAGGAACTTTCATAGGAATAGAGAAGCATTTTCTGTACCATTTTGATATCCTTTGACTGCATCCTTTATAATAACACTATACTACTAGATGATTTGTTTCTTTCAAAAAAGACAGTGGATTCCTTGAGTTCAAGGACTGGGCCTTTGGTCTTTATATTCCTAGTGCTTATCTCACAATGTATGTGTGTATATATGTGTGTTAGTTGCTCACTTGCGTCTGACTCTGCAATCCTGTGGACTTGTAGCCTGCCAGGCTACTCTGTCCATAGCATTCTCCAGGCAAGAATGCTGGAGTAGGTTGCCATTCCCTTCTCCAGGGGATTTTCCTGACCCAGGGATTGAATGCAGGTCTCCGGCATTGCAGGCAGATCCTTTACTCTCTGAATCACCAGTGAAGATGCTCAAGTAAATACATGCATGTTCAGGGGTTACAGAGGAATTAAGACTTTAAAGAACCTTCTCTGCTGGGATAATTCTGTTACTCTGGACTCTTCAGAGCTGTTCCTTGGATTTCTATCTGTAGACTTGACTGACGTCAGTAAGTCTCAAATGTTCTTGGTTTATATATCATCAGTTATGCTACGTGTGTACTAGGATGAGGAGGTCTGGGGGAAAAGGAGTCTCAATTCACATATTTCAGTTTGGTTCAGTTCAGTCGCTCAGTCATGTCTGACTCTTTGTGACCCCATGAATCACAGCACGCCAGGCCTCCCTGCCCATCACCATCTCCCGGAGTTCACTCAGACTCATGTCCATCGAGTCTGTGATGCCATCCAGCCATCTCATCCTCTGTCTTCCCCTTTTCCTCCTGCCCCCAATCTCTCCCAGCATCAGAGTCTTTTCCAATGAGTCAACTCTTCACATGAGGTGTCCAAAGTACTGGAGCTTCAGCTTTAGCATCATTCNTCCTAACTTTTCTTCCAAGGAGTAAGCGTCTTTTAATTTCATGGCTGCATTCACCATCTGCAGTGATTTTGGAGCCCCCAAAAATAAAGTCTGACACTGTTTCTACTGTTTCCCCATCTATTTCCCATGAAGTTCCAAAGAATAGCAAGAAGAGATAAGAAAGCCTTCTTCAGCGATCAATGCAAAGAAATAGAAGAAAACAACAGAATGGGAAAGACTAGAGATCTCTTCAAGAAAATTAGAGATACCAAGGGAACATTTCATGCAAAGATGGGCTTGATAAAGGACAGAAATGGTCTGGACTTAACAGAAGCAGAAGATACTAAGGAGAGGTGGCAAGAACACACAGAAGAACTGTACAGAAAAGATCTTCATGACCCAGATAATCATGATGATGTGATCACTAATCTAGAGCCAGACATCTTGGAATGTGAAGTCAAGTGGGCCTTAGAAAGCATCACTATGAACAAAGCTAGTGGAAGTGATGGAATTCCAGTGGAGCTGTTTCAAATCCTGAAAGATGATGCTGTGAAAGTGCTGCACTCAATATGCCAGCAAGTTTGGAAAACTCAGCAGGGGCCACAGGACTGGAAAAGGTCAATTTTCATTCCAATTCCAAAGAAAGGCAATGCCAAAGAATGCTCAAACTACCGCACAATTGCACTCATCTCACATGCTAGTAAAGTCATGCTCAAAATTCTCCAAGCCAGGCTTCAGCAATACGTAAACTGTGAACTCCCTGATATTCAAGCTGGTTTTAGAAAAGGCAGAGGAACCAGAGATCAAATTGCCAACATCCACTGGGTCATGGAAAAAGCAAGAGAGTTCCAGAAAAACATCTATCTCTGCTTTATTGACTATGCCAAAGCCTTTGACTGTGTGGATCACAATGAACTGCGGAAAATTCTTTAAGAGATGGGGATACCAGACCACCTAACCTGCTTCTTGAGAAATCTGTATGCAGGTCAGGAAGCCAGAGTTAGAATTGGACATGGAACAACAGACTGGTTCCAAATAGGAAAAGGAGTACGTCAAGGCTGTATATTGTCACCCTGCTTATTTAACTTCTATGCAGAGTACAACATGAGAAACTCTGGACTGGAAGAAACACAAGCTGGAATCAAGATTGCTGGGAGAAATATCAAGAACCTCAGATATGCAGATGACACCACCCTTATGGCAGAAAGTGAAGAGGAGCTAAAGAGCCTCTTGATGAAAGTGAAAGAGGAGAGTGAAAAAGTTGGCTTAAAGCTCAACATTCAGAAAACAAAGATCATGGCATCCGGTCCCATCACTTCATCGGAAATAGATGGGAAAACAGTGGAAACAGTGTCACATATTTAGATAAGTTCAAATCAGAGAAAGAAATTAGAGATTTGCCTCAAACCTGTTTTCCCTCTTCTTCCTACAGTTTTTAGCTAAACCCTGTATTAAATAACTTCCTGCTTTGTTATTGTTCAGTCTCTCAGTTGTGTCTGAATCTCTGAGACCCCATGGGCTGCAGCACGTCAGGCTTCCCTGTCTTTCACTATCTCCTGGAGCTTGCTCAAACATGTCTGTTGAGTCGATGACCCCATCCAGCCATCTCATCCTCTGCTGCCGCCTTCTCCTCCTGCCTTCAATCTTTCGCAGCATCAAAGTCTTTTCCAATGAGTTGGCTGTTTGCATCAGGTGGCCAAAGTATTGGAGCTTCAGCATCAGTCCATGAATATTCAAGGTTGATTTCCTTTAGGGTAGACTGGTTTGATCTCCTTGCAGTCCAAGGGACCCTGAAGAGTCTTCTCCAACACCACAGTTCAAAAGCATAGGTTCTTTGGTATTCAGCCTTCTTTGTGGTCCAACTATCACATCTGTACAGGACTACTGGAATAACCATAGCATAGCTTTGACTGTATGGACTTTTGTCAGCAGGGTGATGTATCTGGTTTTTAATATTCTATCTAGGTTTGTCATAGCTCTTCTTCCAGGGGCAAGTGTCTTTTAATTTCATGGCTGCAGTCACCATACCCAGTGATTTTGGAGTCCAAGAAAATAAAGTCTGTTACTGGTCCCACTTTTTCCCCATCTATTTGCCATGAAGTAATGGGACTGGATGCTATGATCTTACTTTTTGAATGTTGTGTCTTAAGCCAGGTTTTTCACTCTCCTCTTTCACCTTCATCAAGATGCCGTTTAATTTCTCCTTGCTTTCTGCCATTAGGGTAGTGTCATCTGTATATTTCAAGTTATTGATATTTCTCCAGGCAATCTTGATTCCAGTTTGTGCTTCATCAACCCTGTCATTTCACATGATGTACTCTTCATGTAAGTTAAATAAACAAGGTGATAATGTACAGCCTTGAAATACTCCTTTCCCAATTTTGAACCAGTCCATTGTTCCATGTGAGCTTCTGTCTGTTGCTTCTTGACCTGCACACAGGTTTCTCAGGAATCAGGTAAGGTGGCCTGGTATTCCTATTTCTTTAGTAATTTTCCACAGTTTGTTATTATCTGAACAGTCAAAGGCGTTAGCATAGTCAGTGAAACAGAAGTAGATGTTTTTCTGGAATTCTCTTGCTTTTCCTATGATCCAGCAGATGCTGGCAATTTGATCTTTGGTTCCTCTACCTTTTCTAAATCCAGCTTGAACATCTGGAAGTTCTCAGTTCATGTACTGTTGAAGCCTAGCTTGGAGAATTTTAAGCATTACATGGCTAGCATGTGAAATGAGTACAATTGTGTGATAGTTTGAGCATTCTTTCACATTGCCCTTCTTTGGGATTGGAAAGAAATCTGACCTTTTTCAGTCCTGTGACCACTGCTGAGTTTTCCCAGTTTGCTGGCCTACTGACTGTAGCATTTTAACAGCATCATCTTTTAGGATGTGAAATAGCTCAGCTGGAATTCCATCACCTCCACTAGCCTTGTTCTTAGTAATGCTTCCTAAGGCCCGCTTGACTCTGCACTCTGTGATGTCTGGCTCTAGGTAAGTGACCACACCATCATTGTTGTCTGAATCATAAAGCCTTTTTTATACAGTTATGTATATTCTTGCTGCCTCTTCTTAATATCTTCTGCTTCTGTTAGGTCCTTGCCATTTCTGACATTTATTGTGCCCATCTTTGCAGGAAATGTTCCCTTGGTATCTCTAATTTTCTTGAAGAGATCTCTAGTCTTTCCCATCTATTGTTTTCCTCTATTTCTTTGCATTGTTCACTTAGGAAGGCTTTCTTGTCTCTCCTTTCTGTTCTGTGGAACTCTGCATTCAGATGGGTTGATCTTTGCCTCTCTCCTTTGCCTTTTGTTTGTCTTCTTTTCTCAGCTATTTGTAAGGCCTCCTCAGACAACTGTTTCGCCTTCTTGCATTTCTTTTTCTTGGGGATGGTTTTCACCATGGCCTCCTGTACAATGTTATGAACCTCCATCCATAGTTCTTCAGGCACTCTGTCTATCAGATCTAATCCCTTGAATCTATTTGTCACTTCCACTGTATAACCATAAAGGATTTGATTTATGTCATACCTGAATGGCCTAGTTGAATTAGCAACATGACATTTCTTATTCATTTTAAAAAATCACAGTAAAATACAGAGTTGAGTTCTGGAGACTGAAAACTAAGATCTGTTTTGTTAAACTCTATTTTGGTAATAAAAAAGTTATTTTGAAGTCTTTGCTTCTTCTATTATACTATCTAGTTTTATCACTCTTCTATTTCTTCACACATTTACAAAGAAAATCATATCATGATGTGTGTGGCGGAGAAAAGTAACCAACAAATATCCATCAAGGCCACTTTTGAATGTTGACAAATTGAGTGGTGAGGATAAGAGATAGCATACTAGTCTGTTTAAATTCCTTAATAAAACTGGATCCTAATTTTTAAAAAAATTATCAAATTGGATTTATTTGCCCCATTTACCAGAAATTAAAGACTTAAAAGATTAATTATAATTTAAAGATGTGATTGATATTTTCTAACATGCTTGAGACTCAATATTGGAGATATTTGTTATTTATGTAACATATAACAATATTTATATGTTATTTGTGTAAGAACTGGGACTGAGTAGAAACTACATTCTTAGCTAAGATGTTTGATTAGTGACACACCTTCCTAACAATTTAAGATCTTGTGTACCTGTGTTGTTCTCATTAATATATTGCTATATTTTCCTATACTTTTTGATGTAGGGATTTAAGGAGCCAAGACCTTTTGTAGACTCTGAGAACATTATACTATTTTAACTCTATATGAAAGTGAAAGTGTTTGTTGCTCAGTCATCTCTGCCTCTTTTAGACCCCATGGATGGTAGCCCACCATGCTCCTCTACCTATGGAATTTTCCAGGCAAGAATGCCAGGGTGGATTGCCATTTGCCTTCTCCAGAGGATCTTCCCACCCAGGGACTGAACTCGGATTGCCTGCATTGCAGGCAGATTATTTACTGCCTGAGCCACCAGGGGGGTCCAAAGTGCTATTTTCATAGCTCTGGAGAGTAAAACAGGGGTAGTTTTTGCCAAAAATGAGTAAATGATTAGGTTAAAGAAAAATTGAAATATTCCTCTGTGTTTTTTTAATTGTATTTTAATTTGATTTTATGAAAGTATAGTTGGTGTCCAATGTTGTGTTAATTTCTGGCACAGTAAAGTGATTTAATTATATATATATATGTGTGTGTATATATATATATATATATATATACATACATATATATTCTTTTTCTTATTCTTTTCCATTATAGTTTTTTACAGGGTATTGATTGTAGTCCCCTGAGCAGTACAGTGGGAACTTTTTGTTTATCTGCTTTACATATAGTAGTTTGTATCTGCTAATGCCAAATTCCCAATTTATCACTCCCTACTCTCCACTTTCCCCTTTATTAAATGTAAGTTTGTTTGCTATCTGTAGGTTAGTAGGTTTCAGTTTCATAAATAAGTCAAATGAACCTGTATTTCTGGTTTTATCAGAAAAGACAAAAACTTTAGATTTACATGTCCTCAAAAAAAAAAGAGGAAAACAATCTGTTTAAAAAAAAAAAGTTTGTCTCACTTTACAAATAAGTGAATATCAGGTTTTTCCAGAAGATGTAAAAGATATTTTATCAAAGTTCATTGGGTATTAGGGCAAAGAATGAATTAAAAGGGAGAGTTTTATTCAACTTGCTCCAACATATTGGTGTCCTAAGAGACTTGGATTGGGGGCAGGAGGAGAAGGGGACGACAGAGGATGAGATGGCTGGATGCCATCACTGACTCGATGGACGCGAGTCTGAGTGAACTCCGGGAGTTGGTGATGGACAGGGAGGCCTGGCGTGCTGCGATTCATGGGGTCGCAAAGAGTTGGACACGACTGAGCGACTGAACTGAACTGAAGAGGCTTTTCCATTTATAGGGGAATCCATTCAAATGCATATAGATAGAAAGCAAAAGAGGAAGCAGAGGTGGTAACAAAAATCCATTTCTCATGATTTTGGATTTTGGTAGGCTGGTCTTTTTTCTGTTCTATTCTTCCTCCTCCACTTCCTTCCCATTCTCCTCCTCCTTTTTTCCCCTCTCCCTCCCCTACACCTCCCCCCCTCCTCTTTTAATTCTCTTTAACTTTTATTGAGTTCATTCCATTCATTACAAGTACTTTACACTGATAGCCTGTTAAAATTATACTAACTACCTTAAAAGAATTTCCTTTGGTATCTTTGCAAAACTGGTAGTTCATTAGGTCAGCAAATAGTGTCTACCCTATGGCAAAGTAATGTTTATAGTAACATCTCCGCTTTGGCTCAGGCTCTTCGTTTCTTCTGGAGCTGTTTCTCCAATCTTCTCCAGTAGCATATTGGGCACTTACTAACCTGTGGAGTTCATCTTTCAGTGTCATATCTTTTAGCCTTTTCATACTGTTCATGTGGGACTCAAGGCAAGAATGCTGAAGTGGTTTGCCATTCCCTTCTTCAAAGGACCACATTTTGTCAGAACTTTCTACTTATGACCCATCCGTCTTGGGTGGCCCTACACGGCATGGCTCATGGTTTCATTAAGTTAGACAAGGCTGTGGTCCATGTGACCAGATTGGTTAGTTTTCTGTGATTATGGTTTTCATTCTGTCTGCCCTCTGATGGAGAAGGATAAGAGGCTTGTAGAAACTTCCTGATGGGAGGGGCTAGCTGTGGGGAAAACTGGGTCTTGCTCTCGTGGCTGGGCTATGCCCAGTAAATCTTGAATCCAATTTTGCCAATGAGTGAGGCTGTGTTTCCTCCCTGTAGTTTGGCCTGAGGTGACCTCCTTCCAAGGGGTTTATGCCAGCTCATCCAGGCTCCCAGGACCATTGTAAGTCAGTGCCCCTGACCCTGTGGCAGGCCTCTGCCAGAGACTCTTGAAACACACAGACAAGTCTGTTCATTCCTTTGTGGGGTTACTGCTCCTTTCTCCTGGGTCCTGGTGTGCATGAGGTTTTGTTGTGCCCTCCAAGAGTCTGTTTCCCCAGCCCTGTGGGAGTTCTGTAACCAAATCACACTGGCCTCCAAAGTCAAATTCCCTGGGGTTCTCAGTCTCTTTGCTGAATCCCCAAGTTGAGAAATCTGTTGTGGGCCCTAGAACTTTTGCTGCAGTGTGAGAAATTCTTTGGCATAATTGTTCTCCAGTTTGTGGGTTGTCTTCTTGGTGGCTCTGTAGTGGAGCTAATGGTGAACTCCTCCAAGAGAACTGATGCTGCATGCCGCGCCTCCCGGGTCTGCTGCAGCCAGAACCCCTGTCCCCGCAGCAGCTCACTGCTGACCTGTGCCTCCACAGGAGACACTCAGACATTCAAAGGCAGGTCTGGCTCAGGCTCCTGTAGAGGCCACTGCTCCTTTCCCTGGGTCCCAGTGCACACGCATTTTGTTTCTGCCCTCTAAGCTTCTCTAGTGGGTCTGCAATATAACTTTAAATGCATTGCACGTCTCCTACAGTCTTGTTGGGGCTTCCTAGTTGTACCTGGATGCAGAATATCTTTTTTTTTTTTTGGTGGGATCCAGCATCCTCCTGTCAATGGTTATTCAGTGACTAGTTGCGATTTTGGTGTTCTCACAAGAGAAGATGAGCACATGTCCTTCTCCTCTGCCATCTTAAGAAAAAGTGAATTCCGATTCTCTAAAGAACAATATTGTATAGCAACCTGGAATGTTAGGTCCATGAATCAAGGTAAATTGGAAGTGGTCAAACAGAAGATGCAAGAGTGAACATCGACATTTTAGGAATTGGTGACTAAAATGGACTGGAATGGTGAATTTAACTCAGTTGACCATTATATATTCTACTGTGGACAGGAATCCCTTAGGAAATGGAGTAGCCCTCATAGTCAACAAGAGAGTCAGAAATGCAGTTCTTGGGTGCAGTCTCAAAAACAATAGAATGATCTCTGTTCACTTCTAAGATAACCCATTTAATATCACAGTAATCCAAGTCTATGCTCCAACCACTAATGCCTGACAAGTTGAAGATGAACGGTTCTATGAAGACTTACAAGACCTTCTAAAAACAACACACAAAAAGATGTCCTTTTCATTATAGGGAACTGAAAAGCAAAAGTAGGAAATCAAGAGATACCTATAGTAACAGGCAAGTTTGGCCTCAGAGTACCAAATGAAGCAGTGTTTTGCCAGGAGAACACATTGGTCATAGCAAACACCCTCTTCCAGCAACAAAAGATGACTGTACACATGGACATCACCAGATGGTCAATACCAAAATCAGATTGATTATATCATTTACAGATAAAGATGGAGAAGCTCTATACAGACAGCAAAATCAAGACCGG
Source organism: Redunca redunca (assembly GCA_006410935.1). Taxonomy (NCBI): domain Eukaryota; kingdom Metazoa; phylum Chordata; class Mammalia; order Artiodactyla; family Bovidae; genus Redunca; species Redunca redunca. The sequence goes on along the minus strand of SJYQ01000870.1, from coordinate 567,462 downwards.
GGCTGACTGTGGCTCTGATCATGAACTCTCCTTATTGCCAAATTCAGGCTTAAATTGAAGAAAGTAGGGAAACTCACTAATCTATTGGGGTATGACCTAAATCAAGTTCCTTATGATAATACAGTGGAAGTGACAAATAGATTCAAGGGATTATGTCTGATAGAGAGTGCCTGAAGGACCACTGATGGAGGTTCATAACATTGTACAACAGGGTAGATTCAAAACCATCCCCAAGAAAAAGAAATGCAAAAGGCAAAATGGTTGTCTGAGGAGGCCTCACAAATAACTGAGAAAAAAAGAGAAGCTAATGGCAAAGGAGAAAAGGAAAGATATACCCATCTGAGTGCAGAGTTTCAAAGAATAGCAAGGAGAGACAAGAAAGCCTTCCTAAGTGATCAGTGCAAAGAAATAGAGCAAACCAATAGAATGGGAAAGACTAGAGATCTCTTCAAGAAAATTAGAGATACCAAGGGAACATTCATGCAGAGATGGGCACAATAAACCATTCATCTTCAGCTTGTCAGGCATTAGTGGTTGGAGCATAGACTTGTATTACTGTGATATTGAATGGGTTATCTTGGAAATGAAGAGATCATTCTATTGTTTTTGAGACTGCACCCAAGAACTTCATTTTCAGAAGCAGAAGATATTAAGAAAAGGTGGCAAGAATACACAGAAGAACTATACAAAAAAGATTTTAATGACCCAGATAACCATGATGGTGTGATAACTTACCTAGAGCCAGACATCTTGGAGTGCAAATTCAAGTGGACTTAAGAAGCATCAGTATGAACAAAGCCAGTGGGGTGATGGAATTCCAGCTGAGCCATTTCAAATCCTAAAAGATAATGCTGTTAAATTGCTGCACTGAGCATGCTAGCAAATTGAGAAAACTTAGCTGTGGCCACAGGACTGGAAAAAGTCAATTTTCATTCCAATCCAAAGAAGGACAATGCCAAAAAATGTTCAGACTACCACACAATTGCATATATTTCATATGCTAGCAAAGTAATGCTCAAAATTCTCTAAGCTAGGATTCAGTATGTGAACCGAGAACTCCCAGATGTTCAAAAAGGATTTAGAAAAGGCAGAGGAACCAAAGGTCAAATTGCCAACGTTTGCTGGATCATAGAAAAAGCAAGGGAATTCCAGAAAAAAACATCGACTTCTCGCTTAGTCGTGCCCGACTCTTTGCGACCCCATGGACAGTAGCCTGCACCAACTCCTCCGTCCATGGGATTTTCCAGGCAAGAGTACTAGAGTGGGTTGCCATTTCCTTCTCCAGGGAATCTTCCTGACCCAGGGATCTGACCCAGGTCTCCCGCATTGTAGGCAGACGCTTTACCGTCTGAGCCACCAGGGAAATCCATAGGACCACAGAGTCAGACACAACTGAAGTGATTTAGCATGCACGCACCTGGTTAATAACTAAGTGTATCAGGCTTTATTCACTAAGGAGTAGGGGTGAGGTCCCCAGTACTTCCCGCATTGCAATAGCCCTCAGTTCTGCTGCCCTTGACTCCCACCTCCTAAGTCTGCAGGAATTATTTTTGCAAGGTAGCCCATTCATGTTTTGCCTTCCTCTCTGAAGCTTATGTAGGGGAGCAAAATTTGCCATTCCAAAACATCTCTTTGGCAGGCAGATTATTTTGAGTTCAAAACAATCAAAGCCCAAAAGACTCAGGAAGAAATTGTGACCTTACCCCTAACTACCTAAAAGAATTTAGATAGGTGCCCTGTTTCCAGAATAGAGCTATCACCAGAGATCTCTGCAAAGAATATGGGTTAGCACTAGTTGGAAAACTCAGCAAAAACTAGAGATCAGAGTCCACTCTGTGTCCATTGTCTCTATGGTCCAGCAAATGACTGTTTAACAAATGTTGCTTTTTTAATCTTCATGTGAATTGCATTCCTCTGCTTTGAAGCCCCAAACCACTGTCCCAATATCCTCACGTGTCTTTAGCTGAAGACAGTATTTAAGGTAAGGGCTTTGGCCATTTTACTCAGTTTTCCTGGATCTCTCCAGTATTATTAAACTTTTGTTTCATTTTTCTCCTATTAAAAAAAAAAAAAACATCAACTTCTGTTTCATTCACAATGTGAAAGCCTTTGACTGTGATCACAAAAAACTGTGGAAAATTTTTAAAAGATAATGAATACCAGATAACCTTACCTGCCTCCTGTGAAACATGTATGCAGTCAAGAAGCAACAGTTAGAGCTGAACATTGAACAATGGACTGGTTCCAAATTGGAAAAGGAGAGCAAGGCTGTATATTGTCACTGTGCTTATTTGACTTACATGCAGAGTACATCGTGTGAAATGCCGGGCTGGATGAAGCACATGCTGGAATCAAGATTGCCAGGAGAAACATCAGTAACCTCAGATATTCAGATGATACCACCCTTATAGCAGAAAATGAAGAGGAACTGAAGAGCCTCTTGATGAAGGTAAAAGAGGAGAGTGAAAAAGCTGGCTAAAAACTCAACATTCAGAAAATTAAGGTCATGTCATCTGGTCCCAACATATCATGGCAAATAGATGGGGAACTACTGGAAAACAGTGACAGACTTTATTTTCGTGGGCTCCAAAATCACTGAAGATGGTGATTGCACCCATGAAATTAAGACACTTGCTCCTTGAAAGAAAAGCTAAGACAAACCTAGACAGTGTATTGAAAAGTAGAGACATTACTTTGCTGACAAAGTTCTGTATAGTGAAAGCTATGGTTTTCCCAGTAGTCATGTATGGATGTTAAATTTGGACCATAAAAGGCTGAGCGCTGAAGAATTGATGCTTTTAAACTGTGGTTGTGGAGAAGACTCTTGAATGCCTTGGACAGCAATGGGATCAAACAAGTCAATTCTAAAGGAAATTAATCCTGAGTATTCATTGAAAGTACTGATGTTGAAGCTAAAGCTCCAGTACTTTGGCCACCTGATGCAAAGAATGAACTCACTGGCAAATACCTTGATGCTGGGAAAGATTGAAGGCAGGAGAAGTGTATGATAGAGGGCAAGATGGTTGGATGGCATCACCAACTCAGTGGACATAAGTTTAAGCATACTCCTGGAGATAGTGAAGGACAGGGAAGCCTGGTGTGCTGCATTCCATGCGGTCACATAGAGCTGAACAGAACTGAGTGACTGAACAATACTATAGTAAGATCTAATTTTGGAGTGGAGTGTTAATTGCTCAGTTGTGTGGAATCTTTGCAATCCCATAGACTGTAGGCTGCCAGCCTCCTCTGTCCATGGAACTCTCCAGGCAGTAGTATTAGAGTGGGTTGTCATTCCCTTCTCCAGAGTATCTTCCTGACCCAGGGACTAAACCCAGGTCTTGTATTGCAGACAGGTTTTTGCTATCTGAGCCACCAGGGAAGCTCCTCAGATATGAATTGTCTATTAGTAAGATCTCAGTTTAGTATAATATAATTGTAGGTTATTCTGTCTTTTACAGATCAATTCTTTTGTTTGGTCACAGGTAATCTTGCTCAAAACATTTCCAATTTAGAGTCATAACTTTGCATTAAAAAATGTTGGAAGAATTCTGGTGATTTGTTCTTTATAAAAACCTTTGATCTCTTTTTAATATGCCATATAAAACATGAAATTCTAATACCTTGCTTAATTAAATTTATAAATAAGTCTCAATGTATTCTTAGGTGTATTTGTTTGCTACCATATGGCATACAAATATAAAATGTATGTCATTAAAATAGATTACTTTTGGTATTAAAAATATGGCAGCCTGTTTTGTTTAATACTCAATACTTTTAGTAAATAAGATAGTATGTGCTGCAGATGTGTTTACACACACACACACACACACACACGTCTTTGTTTTTTGCTGATATTTTCTCTCTTCCCTATTCTTTACCCACATGTGAAGTTTTCCTTTAACTTTCAGTTACTTCATAGTACCCATCATCAGGCTGTGAGCTTATTAAGGGCAAGGATGTTGTGTATTTAACCTTTACCATCAATGCCTGGCACCATATCAGGCACATAGTAGGAGATTAGTAAATGCCATGTGGATTTGCACTCCTGTGTAGATTGAATGTAATAAATCCTGTAAAGAAGCTTGCTTAGTGTGCTTGAGGGGTAAGTGAGCAAAATGTGAGAGAGTCACACAAGGGAAAAATCTGATCTCTGGGCACACAGTGGCTGTGGCAGCCCATTTTTCTGAAGCAGCTTCGGTGAACATCTGCTCCCCATCTCACATGTCATGGGTTCTGAGCAGCAGGGGTGGAGCAGTGGTGTTTCACCTGTACTTGCCCAGCAGGCCAGCCACTACTTTTGTCTGTTAACACGCACATCAAGTCCTCTGGCCCTCTTGGAGATTCCTTAAGCTCCCTGGGATATTTCTGTAGACACTTTGTTGCCTAATTAGCAGCATTGGATTCTGTTGTTTGAAAACATGAGCACTAATCGATTATATCTCAGAATGCAGTAATATGATTACAACACATCTCTAGGCCACCCTAGGACTACTGCACCTTTAATTGAAAGATGTGGAAGAGTATGGAAGAATGTATGAATGAGAGCGTGTGATTTATATTTTCACAATTTTGTGTCAAATGGGTTTTAGTTCTGAAGTATGCAAATGAAGTTATTTTGATGTTGATTCAACATATTTTTTTTTAAATTTTTATTTTAACTTTAGTTTACTTTACATTACTGTATTGGTTTTGCCAAACATTGACATGAATTCACCACGAGTGTACATGCGTTCCCAAACACGAATCCCCTCCCATCTCCCAACCCATACCATCTCTCTGGGTCCTCTCCTTGCACCAGTCCCAAGCATCCTGCATCCTGCATCGGACATCGACTGGCGATTCGTTTCTTACATGATAGTATACATATTTTAATTGTAGACTATAAATAGTAATACCTCATATTGGACTGCATTTTCAACATTTAAATGCCTTCAAATGTTATTTCATCTGATAATTTCAAAAATCCTAAAAAGAATAGGTATAACTTAGGACTTTCATGCTAATCAGAAGAAATACAAACCTAAATATACGTGCCCCATTCTTAATTCATGTTCTGTCTAAAGATTATTCTCTGTGTTCTTACTTAAGCTATGGTTGGTCTTAAGAAGGTGGACATTATATGGCTTTGGTATCTACACTTATTTCCGCTTTTATTTAAGGGACAGAAGTATTGAGTCTCTGGGTATTTTTGTCTTGACTGACAGGAAGCATCTATAAATTGAATTATTAACTAGATGTGTCAAGTCTTCTCTACTATGAAGATTGCAAAAGCCCTTAGACATTATTCACATATTTAGTTTTCAGTATATTCCTTGAAAATTAAAAATATCTATTTTTAAATTTAGACCACTCTTCTTTACAGCATAAGAAAAATGATTTTTAAATCTTATTTGGGCATAAAGTCTCAAAAAAAAAATCCCTTGAATTTATTTACCACTAACAGTGTCTTTAAGAGATTATAATATAATATAAATCTTCACTAAGAAAGTCTGCACTTATTGTTACAGAATCATAATAATGTTACAACTATGGGAATAGAATTCTGTGCTTACCTGCACAATATGCCGTTTCCTGATAGTTTACCAAGAGCTTTTCAGAAATTCTAAGTTCTAATTTTGCAGAAATTGTTTCTGTAACTTATGAATATACTGCAGAAACAAATGAAAATATAGGAAAAAGAATATGTGAGAAAATATCAGATTCTACCAATACTTAATGGTCTTGTATCTATTCATAAAGGGAAAAGGGGTTTTTATGACTAGTCCAGGTACTATTTGGAAAACCTACCATGGTCACTCTTTATTTCTCAAGGTTCCACATACAAATTTTCAGGTTTGATCTGAGTGATGCTATTTTCAGAAAATCTGGTGATACTGAAATCATGCATATCGACTTCTGGATCATGCTTCTGAATAACTGGTTTCTCAGTTTAGTGAGGGACATTCAGAAGCACATTAATATTCTCGTGTCACTAAGACGTGAACGATGCATTAGCATGGTAATGTCACAAATGATGCCCTGGAGTGTTCAAAAGTTAATGCCATCCAGACAGTAATTGATTACATCCAAAAGATTGTGAAATATTTAGCTTGATTAGAAAGTATATTTAAAAATATATTTACTTCTGGGAAACCATATGGAAACATATACCATTTATTAACAAAACCTAGAATCAGACTTCTTGAAGTGACCTCATGTTAAACAATTCTGAAGAAATCTGCAAACAATGCTATTGAATTTTTACCATTGATGTGACTCTAATCCTTTCCAGAGACTAGGTGAACCTTTTAATGGGTAACATAAGAATTTTTATATTAACACATGGTATTATAGGACACAGATAATACAGAAGGGTTGATTTACTCATGAATTCTGCTTAGATTATGCTGTCATTTGGGTAATTCAGAGAACTGAGGGGGAGGTTGGTGGTACATTGCAAATTTAACTTTTGAAATGTTTTATTTTATATTGCTTTAAAGGAACTGAATATAAGGGCTTATCATATGACAGAAGTTAAAGCTCTAAATGCAGAGGGAGAGAAGCATTGGAAAAATATTGCTGCAACTATATTGGCCATTTTATTGTAGAGAAGTCTTTTATCACTCGGTATTATTAAAATATCATACTCTTAATTAGATTAATTATTTAGAGCAAAGCAATACCCAAACAAACAAACAGTGTTCACTGGCTCACAGTCTGGTACTCTGGCACAGGGGTGATAATGTGGGGATTGATTACTCTATACAGAACCAAATAAAGAGATCCATTTGATGAGGTGGTATCTTTCAGGTAGATGAATCTGAGTAGAACACTGTTCATGTTCTCATCATAAACTCTGTTTCCCCGTTCCCCTCTTCTTCACCCTGCATGCATACATTCATGCTAAGTTGCTTAAGTTGTGCTAAGACTGTGCCTGTGGACTGTAGCCTTCCAGGCTCCTCTGTCCATGAGATTCTCCAGACAAGAATACTGGAGTGGATTGCCATGCCCTCCTCCAGGAGATCTTCCCGACCCAGGGATCAAACCCACATCTCTTCTGTCTCCCGTATTGGGAGGCAGGTTTGTTTTTTGTTGTTTTTTCACTTTTAGTGCCACCTGGAAAGCCCCTTCCTCACCCTATTACATACCTAAAACACATCCCCATCTTTTACATGGTTCACTGATGTCTAAAAATTAATCATTAAATACATGTTAGTCTCTTTGGGTAGAAGCTTTGTTTTTTCTTACTAAGTGGGTATTATTGGTAAAGAGTAGCACTTTTTTTTCCTATCAGGCTTTTTCCTACGCTTTCATGAGGGTATTAGAAACTCATGAGATGATGTGATGCCCGAGGATTATTTCTGAGGAGGGGACACATGTTCCTGGAAGTATCAGTTTGAAGGATTTGGCGCTGAGGAAGAAAAAAGTGAAGTGGGAAAATAGTAGGTGATAAAGAAATGATTCACAAGTCTGTCTAGGACTGTCTGGTTGTGGGAAGGAGAATGTCTCTGTTGTTTTTACTGTAGAGTGGATGAGAACATCCAACTGAACATGCATTTCAAACAGTATTTAGACTCACATTGCTTAATGAAACAGTGCTATGAGAACTATAAAAAAATAGTTAAGAGAAAAGAAATAAATAAGCAAAAAGGAGACCATGTAGGAAAATAAGCAAATTAGGTACATTGTATTTTTTTGTTTGTTTGTTTTTTGTTTTTTGCTTTTAAAAATTTACTTATTTTTTAATTCAAGGATAATTGCTTTACATAATTTTGTTGTTTTCTGTCAAACCTCAACATAAGTCAGCCATAGGTATACATATATCCCCTCTTTCTTGAACCTCCCACCCACCTCCCTCCCCATCCGCCCC
>SJYQ01000870.1:548158-559446 GCA_006410935.1 Redunca redunca | reverse complement strand
CCCAGGTTGAAACAGTATTTTAAAAATATCATTAGCAAATCTCATTATCTTACATACTGGCCATCAGAGGAAGTTGTAAAAGCATATAAAAACAGAATTAAGGTGGAAAATATGACAGTACTAACAAGAAACTTTTCCCAAATAAGTGGTCAAGTATTTTATTCAGTCCTTTTTGTTCCTCATACTACTTGTACTTCCTTTCAAAACTTGAGCCAGTGAAAAAAGAAGTAATAACCAATGTAGCTAAGAACTTTTGACTCCTTCAGGCATTTTAAGAAAAACTTCTGACTCAGTGATATATTCTAAAGAGAATCTAAACCACAGCCTTGGCTTCTGTTTTTATACTGACTTTTTATGAATTCACTGTAAATCCATAAGGATGCTGAGACCCAATTATATTTGTTAAAGAAAAGTGTTAGCTAAATAATTCATTGCTATTCACCTATACTTTCTCTTTTTCAATTCCTAAATCTTATCTAACCTTTGAACATATTCTTTCTGATTTCATTAACTTTTAACTTTCCTGTTATTTTTGGGTGGTGCTTTAGTTGCTTCCCTGTGATAGTTCTCTGAGTGCAGGAAACATGTGTTCAAAGATGAGTGTTCAGTGTGTAACTTAAAATTTATCACATGTGATGAATTATTTTAGAATTAAGATAATTAAAAATAGCGTGTTAGTGGAGAAAACTAGGCCTAGGTCAATCAAGAAACTTTTTTTTCTTTAAATTAATATCTCTTGATCATTCAAATTAATTACTTTAGTAGACACTTAAATAAAACCCACCAGACTGGTGGACAGGTGAACAGACAAACACTGTGAATCCTCAGAGAAACCAAGTGTCCTTACTTAGTTTTAACTTAGATCAGTTACTTAGATTTTCTTTAATCTCTTTTGAGCCATTCAAGTCTAACATCATTTTTTAGTGATTATTTGTTATACACTCTTTCTTGTTAGGTTGCTGAATTTAAAATGAAAACATGAATCATGAACATACTTGCAAAATACAGTAATAATGCTACATCTCTGTTTTTGGATGTTATTCATATTTCTCTTTCAATTTTAATTATTGATATAAGGTTATATTCTACCTGTTTTTAAAATAGAAGAATATGTGGAAGCTGCGGTTTTCAAGTTCTAATTACCTGTAAGGATGTAGTAAGGAGTGCAAGCAAGTAATGATACCAAATAAGCAATTCTACAACTTTTGCAAGTGTGATTAGCATGCGGCAAGAATATATGTGTTTAAAGCTGACTGTGTCATCTTCTTTCCTCAAGCCTTTTTGCTGTGATTATTTTTAATGTCACTTGAAATTCACTTGGCTCACTATTCTACTAGCTCAGGAATAAGTTTTAAAATGTTTAATAAAGTTTCTTACTTTAGATCTCTCAGGAATATGTACTAATTAGATCTGTGTTTGGGAAAAAAGTAGCAGAAAATGTTACAAGGCATCACAAAATTGTGTACGTTTACTCCTTGAAAAGCAATACAATTTGAAATATTAGAAAATGATCTGTTGGCACAAAAAAGTAAAGACACCCTCAAAAATGACCACTTTATGGCCAAACTAATTGCTTTTAGAAGAGCAGATTCATCTTGTTGTTAGGTTAGGAGTGTGAATTATTCTTCCCAAGTCAGTTTTTGTCTCAGAATGTTACATGTGGCTGATTTCAAGTTTATATATAGCCCTGGGCTGAAAGTTAAACCCCAAGGATTGTGACTTAAAATTTAAAGATAACTGACATTTATTTTTTAAGAGACTCACATGCTAATATGAATATCCATGAGAACAAAACTTACTAAATTAAAGGATCATCAAATTGACTTTTTGAATGTAACTTATGTATAAATCCTTTTGAAAATCAAAATGGGGACCTTATTCTAAAGGAAATAAAGTAATCCTTATTTTATATTATGATTTTAGAAATCCAGTTATATTTTTAAAATATTTGTTACATAATATGTATAGGCTGGGTAGTGTGCTGAATCTTAATATTAATTTAATCAATATCTATCAAAATACTACCATTTAGTTGACATTTTGTCCACACTGAGAACAGAATAGTAACCAGATTAGACAATGTTTTCAAACTTACTAAGTTTAAGCACATGATTTCAACTGGAAGTTGTTCACTAACTGAGTTGTACCTGACACTTTGCGTCCCCCATGCTCTACAGCACACCAGGCTTCCCTGTCCGTCACTAACTCTCAGAGTTTGCTCAGACTCGTGTTCTTTGAATTGGTGATGCCATCCAAACATCTCATCCTCTTTTGTCCACTTCTCCTGCTGCCTTCAATCTTTCCCAGCATCAGGGTCTTTTCTAATGAGTCATCTGTTCACATCAGGTAGCCAAATATTGGAGCTTCATTTTCAGCATCAGTTCTTCCAATGAATATTTGGGACTGATTTCCTTTAGGATTGACTAGTTTGATCCTCTAGTGGTCCAAGGGACTCTGAAGACTCTTCTACAGAACCACATTTCAAAAGCATCAATTCTTCGGTGCTCAGCTTTCTTTATGGTCCAATTCTCACATCTGTATAGGACTACTGGAAAAACCATAGCTTTGAATAGATGGACCTTTGTCGGCAAAGTAATGTCTCCGCTTTTTAATACACTGTCTAGGTATGTCTTGGCTTTGCTTCCAAGGAGGAAGTGTCTTTTAATTTCATGGCTGAAGTCACCATCTAAAATAATTTTGGAGCCCAAGAAAATAGTCTCTCCATATTTCCATTTCTTCTCCATCTGTTTGCGTGAAGTGATGGGACCAGATGCCATGATCTTAGTTTATGAAGGTTGAGTTTTAAGCAACTTTCTCACCCTCCTCTTCCATCTTCATCAAGAGGCTCTTTAATTCCTCTTTGCTTTCTGCTCTTAGGTTGGTATCATCTGCATATCTGAGGTTACTGATATTTATCCAGCAATCTTGGTTCCAGTTTGTGCTTCATCTAGTCTGGCATTTCACATGATGTATTCTACATATAAATTAATAATTTGGGTGACAGTATACAATCGTGTTGTACTCCTTTCCCAATTTTGAGCCAGCCCATCATTCCATGTGAGGTTCTAACTGTGGCTTCTTGACCTGCATACACGTTTCCCAGGAGCCACGTAAGGGAGTCTGATATTCCATTCTCTTTAAGAATTTTCCAGTTTGTTGTGATCCACACAGTCAAAGGCTTTAGCATAGTCAGTGAAACAGAAGTTTTTTTTATGGTCTAACAGAGGTTGGCAATTTGAACTCTCAAACCTCTGCCTTTTCTAAATCTGTCTTGAACATTTGGAAATTCTTGGTTCACATACTGTTGAAGCCTAGGGATGTTGAGCATGACCTTACTAGCATGTGAAATGAGTGCAATTGTGTGGTAATCTGAACATTTTTTGGCATTTCCCTTTTTTGGGTTGGAGTGAAAACTGACTTTTTCCAGTCCAGTGGCCACTGCTGAGTTTTCTCAATTTGCTGGCATACTAAGAGCAGCAATTTAATAGCACTATCTTTTAGGACTTGAAATAGCTCAGCTAGAATTCCATCACCTTCAATGGCTTTGTTCATAGTGATGCTTCCTAAGCCCAGTTGACTTTGCACTCTAAGATATCTGGTTCTAAGTGACTTCTAACACCATGGTGATTATCTGGGTCATTAAAGCCTTTTTTGTATAGTTCTTCTGTATATTCTTGCCACCTCTTAATATCTTAGGCTTCTCTCTTTTAATGTTCCCATCTCTGCATGAAATGTTCCCTTGGTATCCCTGGTTCTCTTGAAGAGATCTCTAGGCTTTCCCATTCCACTGTTCTCCTGTATTTCTTCACACTGATCACCGAGGGAGGCTTTTTTATCTCTCCTTAGTATTCTTTGGAACTCTGCATTCAGATAGATATATCTTTCCTTTTCTTCTTTGCCTTTAGCTTCACTTCTTTTCTCAGCTATTTGTAAGGCCTCCTCAGACAACTATTTTGCCTTCTTGCATTTCTTTTTCTTGGGGAAGGTTTTGACCACTGCCTCCTATACAATGTTATGAACTTCTAACCAGTTCTTCAGGCACTCTTTCTATCATATCTAATCTGTTGAATCTATTTGCTACTTCCACTGGGGATTTGATTTAGGTCATACCTGAATGGTCCACTGGAGAAAGGAATGGCAAACCACTTCAGTATTCTTGCCTTGAGAACCCCATGAACAGTATGAAAAGGCAAAAAGATAGAACAATGAAAGATGAACTCCCCAGGTCTGTAAGTGCCCAAAATGCTACTAGAGATCAGAGAAGAAGTAACTCCAGAAAGAATGAAGGGATGGAGCCAAAGCAAAAACAACACCCAGTTGTAGATGTGACTGGTGATATAAGTCCAATGCTGTAAAGAGCAATATTGCATAGGAACCTAGAATGTCAGGTCCATGAATCAAGGCAAATTGGAAGTGGTCAAACAGGAGATGGCAAGAGTGAACGTCGACATTCTAGGAATCTGTGAACTAAAGTGGACTGGAATGGGTGAATTTAACTCAGATGACCATTATATCTACTACTGTGCGAAAGAATACCTTAGAAGAAATGGAGTAGCTATCACAGTCAACAAAAGAGTCCAAAATGTAATACTTGATGCAATCTCAAAAATGACAGAATGATCTCTGTTCATTTCCAAGGCAAACCATTCAATATCACAGTAATTCCAGTCTATGCCCTGACCAGTAATGCTGAGGAAGCTGACATTGAATGGTTCTATGAAGACCTAGAAGACCTTCTAGAAATACCCCCAAAAGATGTCCTTTTCATTATAGGGGACTGGAATGCAAAAGTAGGAAGTCAAGAAATACCTGGAATAACAGGCAAATTTGGCCTTGGAGTACAGAATGAAGGAGGGCAAAGGCTAATAGAGTTTTGCCAAGACAATGCACTGGTCATAGCAAACACCCTCTTCCAACAACACAAGAGAAGACTCTACACATGGACATCACCAGATGGTCAACACCGAAATCAGATTGATTATATTCTTTGCCGCCAAAGATGGAGAAGCTCTATACAGTCAGCAAAAACAAGACCAGGAGCTGACTGTGGCTCAGATCATGACCTCCCTATTGCCAAATTCAGACTGAAATTGAAGAAAGTGGGAAAAACCACTAGACCATTCATGTATTACCTTCCTCCATGACCAGTGCAAAGAATAGAGGAAAACAATAAAATGGGAAAGACCAGAGATCTCTTCAAGAAAATTAGAGATACCAAGGGAACATTTCATGTAAAGATGGGCTCGATAAAGGACAGAAATGGTATGGACATAAAAGAAGCATAAGGCATTAAGTGGAAACAGTGACAGACTTTATTTTGGGGGGCTCCAAAATCACTGCAGATGGTGATTGCAGCTATGAAATTAAAAGACGCTTACTCCTTGGAAGGAAAGTTATGACCAACCTAGATAGCATATTCAAAAGCAGAGACATTACTTTGCCAACAAAGAGCCATCTAGTCAAGGCTATTGTTTTTCCAGTAGTCATGTATGGATGTGAGCGTTGGACTGTGAAGAAGGCTGAGCACTGAAGAATTGATGCTTTTGAACTGTGGTGTTGGAGAAGACTCTTGAGAGTCCCTTGGACTGCAAGGAGATCCAACCAGTCCATTCTGAAGGAGATCAGTCCTGGGTGTTCTTCGGAAGGAATGATGATAAAGCTGAAACTCCAATATTTTGGCCACCTCATGTGAAGAGCTGACTCATTGGAAAAGACCCTGATGCTGGGAGGGATTGAGGGCAAGAGGAGAAGGGGACGACCCAGGATGAGATGGCTGGATGGCATCACTGACTCGATGGACGTGAGTTTGAGTGAACTCCAGGAGTTGGTGGTGGACAGGGAGGCCTGGCGTGCTGTGATTCGTGGGGTCGCAAAGAGTCGGACATGACTGAGCGACTGAACTGACTGACTGAAGGCATTAAGAAGATTTGGCAAGAATACACAAAAGAACTATAGAGAAGAGAACTTCATGGCCCAGATTATCTTGATGGTGTGATCACTCACCTAAAGCCAGACATCCTGGAATGTGAAGTCAAGTGGGCCTTAGAAAGCATCACTACAAACAAAGCTAGTGGAAGCGATGGAATTCCAGTTGAGCTATTTCAAATCCTAAATGATGATGCTGTGAAACTGCTCAATATGCCAGCACTTAATATGCCAGCAAATTTGGAAAACTCAGAATTGGCCACAGGACTGGAAAAGGTCAGCTTTCTACCAATTCCAAAGAAAGCAATGCCAAAGAATGTTCAGATTACCACACAATTGTACTCATCTGACACGCTAGTAAAGTAATGCTCAAAATTATCTTAATCCCAGCTTCAAGAGTACGTGAACCATGAAATTCCAGATATTCAAGCTGAGTTTAGAAAAGGCAGAGGAACCAAAGATCAATTTGTTCATTTCTGCTGGATCATCAAAAAAGCAAAAGAGTTCCAGAAAAACATCTACTTCTGCTTTATTGACTATGCCAAAGCCTTTGACTGTGTGGATCACAATGAACTGTGGAAAATTCTGAGAGAGATGGGAATACCAGATCACCTGACCTGCCTCCTGAGAAATCTGTAAGCAAGTCAGGAAGCAACAGTTAGAACTGGATATGGAACAACAGACTGGTTCCAAATAGGAAAAGGAGTACATCAAGGCTGTATATTGTCACCCTGCTTATTTAACTTATATGCAGAGTACATCATGAGAAACACTGGGCTGGAGGAAGCACAAGCTGGAATCAAGATTGTCGGGAGAAATACCAATAACCTCAGATATGCAGATGACACCACCCTTATGGCAGAAAGTGAAGAAGAGCTAAAGAGCTTCTTGATGAAAATGAAAGAGAAGAGTGAAAAAGTTGGCTTAGAGCTCAACATTCAGAAAACGAAGATCATAGCATCTGCTCCCATCACTTCATGCGAAATAGATGGGGAAGCAATGGAAACAGTGTCAGACTTTATTTTTGGGGGGCTCTAAAACCACTCCAGATGGTGACTGGAGCCAGGAAATTAAGAGACACCTGCTCCTTGGAAGAAAATTTATGACCAACCTAGACAGTGTATTAGAAACAGAGACATTACTTTGTCAACCAAGGTCTATTTGGTCAAAACTATGGTTTTTCCAGTAGTCATGTGTGGATGTGAGTGTTGGGAGTATAAAGAAAGCTGAGTGCCAGAGACTTAATGCTATTAAACTGTGGTGTTGTAGAAGACTCTTGAGAGTGTCTTGGACTGCAAGGAAATCCAACCAGTCCATCCTAAAGGAAATCAGTCCTGAATATTCACTGGAAGTACTGATGCTGAAGCTGAAACTCCAATACTTTGGCCACTTGATGTGAATAATTGACTTGTTTGAAAAGACCCTGATCCTGGGAAAGACTGAAGCTGAGAGAGAAGGGGACAACAGAGAATGAGATGGTTGGATGGCATCATTGGCTTAATGGACATGAATTTGTGTAAACTCTGGGATTTGGTGATCACAGGGAGGCCTGGCGTGCTGTAGTCCATGGGGTCGCAAAGAGTTGTACACAACTGAGCTACTGAACTGAACGGTCTAGTGGTTTTCCCTACTTTATTTATTTCTGAATTCTTTCAAAATCTGAGCCACAGTCAGCTCCTGGTCTTGTTTTGGCTGACTGTATGAGCTTTTCCATCTTTGGCTACAAATAATATAATCAATCCAATTTTATATTGACATCTTGTGATGTTCATGTGCAGATTTGTCTTTTGTGTTGTTGAAATAGAAGGTTTGCTATCAGCAGTGTGTCCTCTTGACAAAACTCTGTTAGCTTTTACTCTGCTTCATTTTGTGCTCCAAGCCAAACTTGCAGGTTACTCCAGGTATCTTTTGACTTCTTACTTTTGTAATCTCCTCCCTTGTGAGGAAAAGAACTTCTTTTTTTGGTGTTAATTCTAGAAAAGCGTGTAGGTTTTCATAAAATTGTTCAACTTCACTTCCTCAGCATTAGTGGTTAGGGCATAAACTTGGATTACTGTAATTTTGAATGGTTTGCCTTGGAAATGAACAGAGATCATTCTGTTGTTTTTGAGACTGCACCCAAAAATGCAGTTTAGACTCTTTTGTTGACCATGTTTTCTCAGGGATTCTTGCCCACGGTGGTTGATATAATGGTCATCTAAATTAAATTTGCCCATTCCTATCCATTTTAGTTTACCAATTCTTAAATTGTTGAAGTTCACTCTTGCCATTTCCTGTTTGACCACTTCCAATTTGCCTTGATTCACGGACCTAACATTCCAGGTTCTTATTCAGTCTTGTTCTTTATAGCATTGGAGTTTATTTTCACCACCACACACATCCACAGCTGGGCATCATTTCCACTTTGGCTTGACCTCTTCATTCCTTCTGGAGCTATTTCTCTAGTAGCATATTGGACATCTACCGACCTGTGGGGTTCATCTTTCAGTGTCATTTTTTTTTTTTTGCCTTTTCACACTTTCATGGCATTCTCAAGGCAAGAATGCTGAAGTAGTTTGCCCTTCCCTACTTCAGTGGACCATGTTTTGACAGAACTCTCCACCATGACCCATGTGTCATAGGTGGCTCTACATGGCATGTCTCATAGTTTCATTAAGGTACACCAACTTGTGATCCATTTGATTGTTTTGGTTCATTTTCTGTGACTGTGGTTTTCATTCTGACTGCTCTCTGGTGGATGAGGATATGAGCCTTGCACAAGCTTCTTGCACCAAGTGTCTTGTTCTGGTGGGCAAGGCCATGCCCAGTAAATCATTAATTCAGTTTTCTGATGATGGGTGGGGCTGTGTTCCCTCCTTGTAGTTTGACCTGAGGCCAAACTATGGTAGGGCTAGTAGTGACCTCCTCCAAAAGAACTTATGCCAGCATGCTGCACCTCCCAGGACTGCTGACATCAGTATCCCCAGCCCCACTGCAAGCCACTGCTGACCCAGCTAGAAATTAGGAAAAATATTTTAAAGTAAATTAAAAGGATGATGAAAGATACACCAAGTTATAGGAAAAAGTTTCCTTAGGTGATTTTATTCAAGCTGTGATATGAAAGATTAGAAATAAGACCATAGAAATGAACATTCTCAAAGACAGAATGTGTGTACAAACCTTGAGAATCTGGAGCAAAGTAAGGGTGATGGATAGATATGACTGAGGAATGACCAGAGATGGAGTTTTAAAGTCTTGGCTATGACCCTGTTAGTTATAGACCCTAATATACAATTACCTTCCATGTTAAATATCTCCCTTCAGATCTTCAATGGGCCCCTTACAATCAAAATATTGAAAGCAAAACTAAATATGGCCATGCTCCTCCTCCTTTATTCTTTATATCTGTAAATACAACCATGATATACCCTGATGTTTAAGCCCTTTTAAATCATTACTGCAACTTCTCTCTGTCATAGGCTGTGAAGTTTACTCCATTCTTTTTCTTTAACATCTCTGGACTAAGTTCTCTACTCTCCAACCCACACCCTACCACCCCCCTCCCCCTTTTATCCCAGGCACTTGGAATGCTACAATCTCTTAACTATTCTTTGGTTGCTTTCCGGAAGACACAACAACCCCCTAGTGAAAATCTGGTTTAAATATACAGACTGATGATACCACAGGCATGCCAATAGGATACTAAAAGAGTTGTACCCACTTAATGAGTCTTCTAAGCTGAGAAACCCAGGTTTCAAGATGGGTACAAAAATGGCTTCAGGGAGAAGGGGGAGATTGATGTGGAGTTTGTCGTCCTTGAGGGGTGGGGCTGGGGGAATGGTTCCATACAAGAGTTTAAAAGTTTGCTTTGCTGGTTGGTACTTCTTGCTGACACCAAGGCAGCGGACATGAACTTTCTCTTCAGCTTGCCCACTTGTGAGATAAACAGGGATCTTAAGGTTGTTGGTGGTTGAACATCAGAAAAGGAGTCAAACTTTTTATTACACAGGTCCTAATGACTCAGTATTGAGCTCCTAAATTTACTCCTGTGTTTCATTCTAAGGGACCCTTCTAAAATTTAGATTATTTCATATTTTTTTGTTTGAGTATAACTCCATTCCTGATAAGGCACATGAGTATAACTCCATTTCCTGATGATGGGAAAGATTGAAGGCAGGAGGAGAAGGGGATAACAGTGGATGAGATGGTTGGATGGTATCACTGACTCAGTGGACATGAGTTTGAGCAAGCTCCAGGAGATGGTGATGGACAGGGAAGCCTGGTGTGCTGCAGTCCATTGGGTCACAAAGAGTCAGACATGACTGAGAGACTGAACTGAACTGATAACTCCATTGCCATATATGAAATTCCGAGTTTCTTAAAGTGGCATATAAGGACCATCATTCTGGTGTTCTGCTCATACTTTCAAATTCTCTCTCACTATTTCTACCTTCAATTTCAATTCAATTTCAGTCTGAATTTGGCAATAAGGAGTTCATAATCTGAGTCACAGTCAGCTCCTGGTCTTGTTTTTGAGGACTGTATAGAGCTTCTCCATCTTTGGTTACAAAGAATATGATCAATTTGATTTTGGTATCAGCCATCTGGTGATGCCCATGTGTAGAGTCTTTTCTCTTGTTGTTGGAAGAGGGTGTTTGCTATGACCAGTGCATTTTCTTGGCAAAACTCTATTAGTCTTTGCCCTGCTTCATTCTGCATTCCAAGGCCAAATTTGCCTGTTACTCCAGGCGTTTCTTGACTTCCCACTTTTGCATTCCAGTCCCCTATAATGAAAAGGACATTGTTTTTGGGTGTTAGTTCTGAAAGGTCTTGTAGGTCTTCATAGAACCGTCCAAGGTCCCTATGCATTGTTGCTCTTACATCATCAGACCTTGCTTCTATCACTAGTCACATCCACAGCTGGATATTGTTTTTGCTTTGGCTCCATCCCTTCATTCTTTCTAGAGTTATTTCTCCACTGATCTCCAGTAGCGTATTGGGCACCTACTGACCTGGGGAGTTCCTCTTTTGGTATCCTATCATTTTGCTTTTTCATACTGTTCATGGGGTTCTCAAGGCAAGAATACTGAAGTGGTTTGCCATTCCTTTCTCCAGTGAACCATATTGTGTCACTGAAGAAAGCAGGGAAAACCACTAGACCATTCAGATATGACCTAAATCAAATCCCTTATAATTATACAGTGGAAGTGAGAAATAGATTTAAGGGCCTATATCTGATAGAGAGAGTGCCTGGTGAACTATGGAATGAGGTTCGTGACATTGTACAGGAGACAGGGATCAAGACCATCCCCATGGAAAAGAAATGCAAAAAA
This sequence comes from Redunca redunca, assembly GCA_006410935.1. Classification (NCBI taxonomy): domain Eukaryota; kingdom Metazoa; phylum Chordata; class Mammalia; order Artiodactyla; family Bovidae; genus Redunca; species Redunca redunca. The sequence goes on along the minus strand of SJYQ01000870.1, from coordinate 548,209 downwards.
GCAAAATGGCTGTCTGGGGAAGCCTTACAAATAGCTGTGAAAAGAAGAGAA
>SJYQ01000870.1:533922-545300 GCA_006410935.1 Redunca redunca | reverse complement strand
CTCATCTACTTATTGTAAGTGCTACCAGTTTCCCTTAACGTAGTAATATGTAATTTGTCTAAAAAATAAATTTGCTCAAATATAAAAATTTTATTTAAATAAAAACACTAAATAATAATATAGACAAGTAAAGATGTGACCCAAAAGCATAAAGGTTGTTTGATACCAACTTGAAAAGCAATGGCTTTACTGGGAGAAAGGTTTAATGATTTAAAAGACTTTAAAGGTTTAAAGACTGCAAGACAGTCTGAGTAGAATTCTAAGCACAGTTGAAAGAGCACATTAACAGGTCCTGCAGGCCAGGCCACTACTATGCTTCCAGACTTCTCATTTCGGAGGTGTCCACCCACTGAGGTCTACACAAGTCTGCAAAGTTACAGTATAATTGCTTCTTGATATCTGTGTCACATATCGTTTTTAGCCATGGCATTTTCAAACTATTCTTTCCAGCAGTGTTGGAGAAAAAGTCATTGGATACATTGTTCATTTTATGTGAAAAAGTTTCCATTTTAGAGTAGGAAGAGTGATCTTTGAAACTAAACAGCTGTGGGTTCGAAATTCAAAATTTAGTTTTATATCAACTGTGAGGAAACTTGGGCAAGATTCTAAAACTTTCTGTGCTTTTCTGTGCTTCTTTTGTCTAAAATTAGAATAGTAATTCCACAGTAAGTTAAGAATATTAAATGAGAACTTATATGCATGTATATGTATGGGATACACATATATATGGCATCCTGACTTTGTTAACATGAAGAACAGAGCGGTTGTTGATATGTTATGATCATTTTATGAAAATGGTCTTAAAATGCAGCTCACAGAAAGAAGGAATTTCCTCTTCTTTTGTTAAGAAGAGAGTCAAATAGAGTAATCATTAATTTTCTCTCAATATGGAAATGTTGACCTTGCCACTTTTAAAGTTGAGCATGACCTAGGAAAATGAAAAATATGATAGAAATCCTTGCCAGAGAAATCATACATGGAAAATTCATTGCTTTCTAGTTGGGTGGATTTGCGGGTGGGGCAGGGGTGGTGGCGTTGACATAGCAATGCTGAGGGATTGCCTATGACAGATCTCTCAGCCAAAGCTCTAAATGTGTTATGGGAAGTGAGGGTGTCCAGTCACTTGATGGTGGTGGGGTGGAGTCAGAAAGGATGATGACCGCTCTCTATGTGGGACGCTGGGAGGAAGGTACAGGTGTGTCTCTTATCAACTTGAGTTTGGTAATACAGCAGCAGTGTTCAGGTGGATCAGACTGAGATGGTTTTCCTGCTTTCCTGTGACCAGCACTGGTTGACAGGATATGCAGAGTTTCTCTGTGCGACATTAAGCAGTTACAGAGAACTGGAGTCAGGATGAAGAGGCTGCCTTTCTTGCTTGACTTGGTGACTAGAGGCCGATGCTATGCATTATGAACTCTGCTGTGGTCTTACGTCACATCTCTAAGGGTACTTAGTGTGAACATAATGCCTTAACTGCCACTATTTCTGGGATGAGACAAGGATAACCTTTGACTGGCCATTGAGATTCTGGAAAACACTCAAGAATTCAAAACTCACTCTTTCCCATCACTTGAAGTTATGTAAATGGCACTCCTCCCATACACTCAGATGCTGTGTCTAAGGAGGTGAAGGAGGGAGGTGAGTCAGAAACACTGAGTAGAAGCAAAAATCAAAGACACTTCTTTTTGTTAAACAAAGTCTTTAAAATAGGACTGAGAAAAAGTTGAACTTTAAATTGGCTGACTCACAACATAGATGACTTAAATGTGAAGATACTGATATAGTATTAATCGGCAAGCTTAAGTTTCTTCATTTCTAAAGGTAGAGAGCTGTGAGGAAAAGATGATTGGATCAGTCATGGAAAAAATACAGAACTACCTTTTCTTTGCAAATATGAATGATAGTGTGATTAAATTTTGACCACACCTGACATATATCACAGTGCTAGAGTTCTAACAATAAAATATTAATTTCCTTTACCCTATACCATGCTTAAAGAAACAAATGGAGATATTCTAATAAGAGTTTAACATGTCTACTCTGTAATTCATTAAGTCACACCTCATATATATCCTACTTATAGTGTTTTTAAGGGCATAAAGTTAAGATTTTATAAATTGGAGACTGATAATAAAATGAGTCTTAATGGTTCCTCTGTAGATTTCTAATGTCAATGGACCTTTCACAGTGACAAACAATCTCATCATGTTCCTTTCTTTCTTTTTTTCTCTCTTGGGAAAAGTTTAACTCCTTCCTGGGGAAATGAGGCTGAGAGGATCTGAAGTCTCTATCATAATCTCTTATCCCCATAGAGAGAGCAAATCTGAGGATGGTCTATCTGTGATGAGAAACTGAGAACAGGCATACCTGGCTGGTGTTCTCTGAGCCACGGATCAAGCTGTGTTTACATTTCAATTTTGTTAAATAGTATATTCCTTTAATATATTAAAGGTGGTTTGGTCAGATATTCCATCATTTTTATCTGAAAAACTCTGACTAATAACAGAAAACAAGAGTCATGGACAGAGTAAAGGGTCCACATAGTGTTTGGAAAGATGTCCAAATTGAGCTTAGAGGGTGGGGCCTTAAAACTGATACTTCCCTGAAGCATCCTCATGGCAAGATGAAATCTTTTATGACATTCCCTAAGGAAGGGAGCCCAGGGGGTCTGTGCATTAGCCATGCTCCTTATCATCTCATTTAGATTTATACACATTGAAAGACAATTGAAATTGTTAATTATGAAAGAGTAAATGAATCACATTTGATGAAATTTATGGAAATTAAGCAGGCTGAGTATCACTCAGTCGTACTTTGTCAACAAATAAAAGCATAAGCCTGCCCATTCACGTTTTAACATTAACCATATTTTAATTTGTTCTTTACTTTTCATAAAAGTTATTGTTCTCCTCCTTAATTCCATACTTTTCAATACTTTTACATTTCCTATTCTTCCTAAACCTGGCCTGCAAAAAGCACTTAGCTAAGAGATTTATTCTGTATTTGTTGGAGATCATTTTGAGATTGTTATAAGCATCACTCTTGAAAGAAGTGGAGGGTGCAACCATATGCTAAATGTTCAGTATTTCCCCATTAAGGAAGAGAACAGAATGGCTTTTCAAAGTCCTTCATTCTTTCCTCCATCTCAGCATTATGTGCCTCCATCCTAGGAAATTTAATGAAAATGCTAATTCAAAAGGATTCTTCCAATTAAGCAACTGAAGACAAGAAAACAATACAAAACACTTAAACTCTTTTTAAAATCAACTTTCATTCCTTCACTTCTTATTCTGTACTTTTTCCCCCTAGGCTACTTTAGGAAAGTCCATGACTTCACTAGTCATTGAGACTTATAAAATTATTTCTCTAGCCCAGTGTTCTCCTCTAAGTTCCAAACTGGTATAGCCAGAAGCTAACTGTTTTTATATTTGATTTAATTTATTTTTGAAACATTTTTATTTTGTATTGGAGTATAGCTGATTAACAATGGTTTGTGACAATTTCAGGTAAATGGTGAAGGGACTCAGCCATGCATATTCATATATCAATTATTCCCCAAACTCCCCTCCCATCCAGGCTGTCACATAACATTGAACAGAGTTCCCTGTGCTATACAATAGGTCCTTGTTGATTAGTCATTCAAAATATAGTAGTGTGTACATGAGTGAGTGAGTGAGTGAGTGAAGTCGCTCAGTCATGTCTGACTCTTTGCGACCCCATGGACTGTAGCCTACCAGGCTCCTCCCTCCATGGGATTCTCCAGGCAAGAGTACTGGAGTGGGTTGCCATTTCCTTCTCCATATCCATCCCAAACTCCCTAACTATCCCTTCCCTCCCTATTCTTACCCCTGACAACCATCAGTTCATTATCTAAGACTGTGAGTCTATTTCTGTTTGTAAGTTCATTTGTATCATTTCTTTTTAGATTCCACATATAAGGGATGTTCTACCATATTTCTGGCTTAACTTCTTTCAGTATGACACTCTCTAAGCCCATTCATGTTGTGGCAAATGGCATTATTTCATACTTTTTAAATGACTGAGTAATATTCCTTTGTGTATGTATATACCACATCTTCTTTATCCACACCTTTTTCAATAGACAATTAGGTTGCTTCCATGTCTTGGCTATTGTAAACAGGCCCGCAACTAATTTTATCTCTTTTTTAAAAAATATGTTTAAAGTAATCCAAAACTAAATGTGTCTAAAATTGAATTTATTACCAGCCTCTTCCCAGGTCAGGAAATCAAGGGAAACCTATACTATTCCCCTGATGCTGGGAAAGATTGAAGGTAGGAGGAGAAGGTGACAACAGAGAATGAGATGGTTGGGCAGCATCACCAACTCAATGGACATAAGTCTGAGCAAGCTCTGGGAGTTGGTGTTGGATAGGGAAGCCTGGCATGCTGCAGTCCATGGGGTTGCAAAGAGTTGGACACAACTGAGCCACTGAACTGAACTGATACTATCCCCTACGTTGAATCCATCACATTCAAGTTCACCATTTATATATCTTTCACATCTCTTTAGTTCTCTCTATCCTCAGCAGTGATCTGTTCAAAATACAGATATAATAATGCTACAACTATCTCCCTACTCCACACATACTATATTTAACCTATCCAATGTCTTCATAAGGAAAGAGACCATGTGTGCTTTTGCTTACTATACTATGCTCAGCAACTCAACAGTTCCTATCACATGTTAAGAAATGAGTAACTATTTAGGAAATAGAGAATCAAACTATTCATATGGAAATATGTGAAAGAGTTAGCTATGTATTCTGAAAGGTTCTGGCTGGAAATATAATGGGGAAAATTAGAAAACACTTCTGATAATATTTTGGATTACTTTATAGCACATGTTTACTCTCTTCCCCCTTCCACTGTGGTCAGGGTGTACTTCTGGGATTCTTGTCTTTGAGATCTGTCACACTACTTGCACTGTTTAAAGGGAATTTAGGAGACATGATATAAGCAGAAGGTTGAATTATGCGTATGAGCTAATGTTGGCACCTCCATCAGTGCCATGTGGAAGACTTTTCCTTGGGTAGCTATTGCACCTTCAGCCTCAGCTGAGTCTCTGGTAAAACTCACAGCTTCAACCCCATCCAGATCACCTGACTCATGAACAATAACAAATTATTGTTCTAAGGTACTAGGTTTAGGGATTGTCCAAATAATTAACAATAGTTAAGTATTATAACTCCCATGACAGGGGCCTAAATACAACTTAAAAAGCATGCTGTTTTGAATAGTGAAGTATTTGGGGTAGATCACTGTACTTAATGCTTACCAAGATGGCCTTGATGTTTCCCTCAGCTTGGCTAAACTTTAGACAGGTTTCATACTGACTGTAGGTTTCTGACTTTTCTTAGAGCATCTGCTTTAGAAAAGTTTCCCTTATAAATACTTTCCCTGCCCGTTTGAGATGTAAATCTCCTCATAATCTCTTGCAGTATTGCATCCTAGGACGCTAGAAATGTAATCAAGAAAGGTAGAACCCTATCTCCCAGTCTCTGTGGGAAGGTAGGAGACTAACTTTCATAGACACCAGTTAGCAAACACGAGTGGCCTGATCACATTAAACAAATTCTCCACTAATATATAACAATAGTACTTTTCCACCAGCTAACCCCAACAATTGAACACTTTCCTGCCTTTTATGTATTTCAACAGATTTGAATTCATTCTTTCCCTCACTGACTCTTATGGCAATACTCTATTTTTAAATTGAAATATAGCTGACTTACAAGGGTATATTAATTTTAGATTTACCATATTGTTCTTCAGTATTCACATATATTATGAAATGATCACCATGGTAAGTCTAATTAACACATTCAGTTCAGTTCAGTTCAGTTCAGTCACTCAGTCGTGTCTGACCTTTGTGACCCCATGAATCGCAGCACGCCAGGCCTACCTGTCCATCACCAACTCCCGGAGTTCACTCAGATCACGGCCATCGAGTCAATGATGCCATCCAGCCATCTCATCCTCTGTTGTCCCCTTCTCCTCCTGCCCCCAATCCCTCCCAGCATCAGAGTCTTTTCCAATGAGTCAACTCTTACCCCCATACAAAGTTATTGTAGTACTGTTGTCTCTATATCACGTACATTGTGCTGAACTGTTCTTAGTCACTAAGTTGTGTCTGACTCTTTGTGACCCCAAGGACTACAGCCTGCCAGGCTCCTCTTGTCCATAGGGTTCTCCAGGCAAGAATACTGGAGTGGGTTGCCATGCCCTCCTCCAGGGGAATCTTCTCATCCCAGGGATTGAACCCAGGTCTCCTGCCTTACAGGCAGATTCTTTACCATCTGAGCCACCAGGGGAGCCCAAGAATACTGGAGTGGGTAGCCTATCCCTTCTCTAGGGGAACTTCCTGACCCAGGAATTGAACTGGGGTCTCCTTCATTGCAGGCAGATTCTTTACCAGATGAGCTACCCAGGAAGCCCGTCATGTACATTACATTCCCTTATTTATAATCTGAAGTTTGTACCTCTTAACACCCTTAACTTATTTTGCCCAATCCTCCTCTCAGACAACCACCATTTTTTTCCCGTATCTATGAGTGTTTCTGTTTTGTTTCTTTTGCTTTAGATTTCCAACGTAAGTGAAATAGGCCTTTTTGCTATGAACTTTCCTCTTAGACTGCTTTTGCAGTATCCCATAGATTTTGAAAAATGTGTTCCTTTTATCATTTGTTTCAAGTTTTTAATTTCTTTATTTATTCATTGACCTGTTGATTGTTTTAGTAATGCTTTGTTTAGTTTCCACATATTTGTGTTTTTTTCAGTGTTCTTGTAATTTACTTCTCACCATACCATTATGCTCAGTAAGGATGCTTGATATCAATTCAGTCTCCTTAAATTTATTGTAACTTGTTTTATGGCCTAAGATGTGATCTATCCAGGAAAATGTTCTATATGAATTTGAAAAGAAACTATCTTTGGTTGCTTTGGGGCTGAATGTTCTGAATACACACACACACACACACACACACACACACACACACGTAATCTATCCAACCCAATGTATCATTTAAGGCCAACGTTATCTTATTGATTTTCTGTATGGATGATCTATATTGATGTAAGTGGAACATTTAAATCCCCTACTGTTATTACATTATTGTCGATTTCTCCCTTTATTAACAATTGTTTTGTATAGCTAGGTTTTCTGATGTTGGGTGCATAGATATTTACAATTATTTTATCTTCTTGTTGGGTTTTTCCCATTATCATTATGTAATTCCCTTCTTTGGCTCTCGTTAGTCTTTTTCTAAAGTCTATTTGTCTGAAGTAAGTATTGCCATACCAATTTTCTTTTTGTTTCCATTTTCTTGGAATATCTTTTTTCATCATTTCTCTTTCAGTATGTATATATTTTAGATCTGAAGTGAATCTCTTGTAGGCAGCATAGGTAGGTGCTGTTTTATTATCCATTCAGCATGCTATGTCTTCTGATTGGAGCATTTATTCCACTGACATTTAAGGTCATTATTGATCAGTTCAGTTCAGTCGCTTTGTCATGTCCAACTCTTTGTGACCCCATGGACTGCAGCATGCCAGGCCTCCCTGTCCATCACCAATTCCTGGAGTCTACTCAAACACATGTCCATTGAGTCAGTGCTGCCATCCAACTATCTCATCCTCTGTTGTCCTCTTCTCCTGCCCTCAATCTTTTCCAGCATCAGGGTCTTTTCCAATGAGTCAGCTCTTCACGTCAGGTGGCCAAAGTATTGGAGTTTCAGCTTCAACATCAGTCCTTCCAATGAACACTCAGGACTGATCTCCTTTAGGATGGACTGGTTGGATCTCCATGTAGTCCAAGGGATAGGTATGTGTTTTTCACCATTTTGTTCATTGTTTTCTGGTTGTTTTTGTAGTCCCTCTGTGTTCTTTCTTCTTTTGGTCTCTTCTGTTGTGGCTTGAGGATTTTCTTTAATTTTATGTCTCACCTTCTTTCAATTTATCACTGTTATCTGTTTATCTATTATAGGGTTTTGTTTAGTGCTTACCATGAGATTCATGTACATAGATAGATATGAATCCATTATTTTTTCAAATAAGTTTTCTGCCTTTTTCTTTCTCTCTTCTCTTTCTTGAACTCTTAAACGTTAGGTCCCTTGAACTACCCGCATTTTTAAAAATTCTTTTTTTTCCTTTTTGCTGTTCTGATTGACTGATTCCTACTATTTTGTCTTCCAGATCCCTCATCCATTCTTTTGGATTATCTGATGTTGATTCCTCTAGTGTATTTTTCATTTAAGTTGTGGTCTTCTTCAGATCTACTTGGTTCTTACTTATATTTTGTAACTGTTTTTTTCATTGTGATTCTCCNGATTCTCCATTCTACTCTTGAATTTGAGGAGCATATTTACAAACATTAGTTGAACTCTTCTTCAGGTAATCACTGATCTCTCTTTCATTTTTTTATTCTGGACTTTTATTTTGTTCCTTTATTTGAAATATATTCCTATTTGTCCTCATTTTTTTTAAACTTCATATTTCTTGTTTTGTTTTTGTATTTTGTTAATGAATNTGGACTTTTATTTTGTTCCTTTATTTGAAATATATTCCTATTTGTCCTCATTTTTTTTAAACTTCATATTTCTTGTTTTGTTTTTGTATTTTGTTAATGAATTAGGTGAAAGTATTACTTCTCCTGGTCTTGAAGTTATGGCTTTCTGTCAGCACATCTTCTATGTACACTCTGTGTGCTGAAGGCATTGGCAGGCTGCATGGATCTGGAGAGAAAATTGCCTGGAGGGTGCTAGAGCATGTCACCCTGAGGCTGTCTTGGCAGGAAGGCTAGCACTGCAGTGGGTGTGGACTGGAGGAATCCTGGTTGTCCCATTCCATGGCTTCTTGGTGGGAGAGCTGGAGTTGGGGCAGGTGGGCAAGAGTCTGAGGGATGTTGCGCTGTGGCTGCCTTGGGTGCCCTCTGAAGCTGATGTGGGCCAGGGACCTGGAGTGTGCTGGTGTGGTCCTGGAAGGCTGGCAAGAGTGCCTGTACCATGTTCCCATCTGTGCTATCAAGAGATGGGGCACAAAAATGCTCTCTGGTGCCTCTGACCCCTAAGAGAGTTTCAGCAGTTCTCTACCCATTTGGCATTTACTCTAGGGTTAGCGAATGGGTTTCTTTTACATATAGTCAATATACCTTTTGCACTGCTGTTTCTTTGCTGTGCCGCATGGTGGGCGAAACTTAGTACAGGCTCTTTAGGTGACAGTTTTCCCTACAGCAAGCCTCTGTGTCCTGGATGGGGTTCCCATCAATGCCACGGCTCCATGTTTCCTACCAGTCTCAGTGTAGCCCCTTTTTTGTTTGTTGAGAGGCAGCAGTTGAGTCAGCCCACAGTTATGATATCTTTAGGAGGAATTACTCTGTATGTAGATGTGGATTTGGTATGTTTTTGACAGAAGGTGAATTCAGAATCTTCCTTGGGAACCATCTCAGACTAGATCCCACTACTGTAATAGTCTTGAGTGATGTCTTCTCCATCTGGTGTGACTGTCCTTTGATAATGCACATAGAAACTGTTTTCTAGGGAAACAATGAGAAGAATGGGCATGGTCATAAATAATTCACAAGTTGGCTGCAGTGCTTTACAGAGAACATTCATTTTGTGATGCATGTGCTATTCATACTCTGGCAAGTAACCTCCTTCATGTAAAATAAAAATAATATGTAACATCTATTCCAAATTTATATTAGCTAGTATTTCATAGACTTTCCATTACCTAGCTTGAAAATTTTTAATCTGAATGATATTTTGGTATGGTTAGCACTATAAATAGATAAAATGAGGATCAGTGAGGTTAAATATATTCCTTCAGGTCACAATTTCCACATAAGTTTTTTCATTTCTGGCTTATTGCTTATAGAATCCACATCATTAATACTTCCTGGATAACCCTATGTATATTCTGGAATATCTCTCTATATATAAAGTATCTATCTATCTATCTATCTATCTATATATATATACACATATACATATAGTATATATCTCTGTATATATAAAGTTCTGTGTGTTTATATATAAAATAGAATGTATATTTGTCATTTCACAATGTCATTATGGGCTTCCCTGGTTGCTCAGTGGTAGAGAATCTGCCTGCCAATGCAAGAGATATGTGTTTGATCCCTGGATTAGGAAGATCCCCTGGAGAGGAAATGGTGACCAGTATTCTTGCCTGGGAAATCCTATGGATAGAGGAGTCTGTGGGCTGCAGTCCATTGGGTTGCAGAGTCAGGCATGACTTAGAGAATAAACAACAACAATGTCACTGAAGGATGGTAAGTACTTAAGGTATTTTTCTCCATGTCATAATGTGTCTCTAAAATAAAATTACATTTTATTTTATAAAATTATATATAATATATATATTAAAGATATAAAATTATATTAAGGGGACGACAGAGGATGATATGGTTAGATGGCATCACCGACTCAACTGACATGAGTTTGGGTAAACTCCAGGAGTTGGTGATGGACACGGAGGCCTGGCATGCTGCGGTTCATGGGGTCACAAAGAGTTGGACACGAATGAGCGACTAAACTGAATTGAACTGAACTGAAGAGGCACAAAATAAAACTAAAAGGAAATGGAAAAGTACAAAAAAATGAAAGAACTGTTGCTGCTGCTAAGTCACTTCAGTTGTGTCTGACTCTGTGCGATCCCATAGTTGGCAGCCCACCAGGCTCCCCTGTCCCTGGGATTCTCCAGGCAAGAATACTGGAGTGGGTTGCCATTTCCTTCTCCAATGCATGAAAGTGGAAAGTGAAAGTGAAGTTGCTCAGTCGTGTCCGACTCTTAGTAACCCCATGGACTGCAGCCCACCAGGCTCCTCCATCCATGGGATTTTCCAGGCAAGAGTACTGGAGTGGGGTGCCATTGCCTTCTCCAGAAAGAACTGCTAGAGCTGGTTTTTCTTTTGTTAAGATTAATTTTGGTAAATAATATTCTTAAGACAACATTTGGTAGATAGAGGTCTATATAGTCAAAGCTATAGTTTTTCTAGTAGTCATGTATGGATGTGAGAGTTGGATCATAAAGGATGCTGAGCACCAAAAAATTGCTGCTTTTGTATTGTGGTGCTGAAGAAGACTCTTGAGAGTCCTTTTGAATGCAAAGAGATCAAACCAATCAATCTTAAATGAAATCAACCCTGAATATTCATTGGAAGGATTGGTGCTGAAGCTGAAGCTCCAATACTTTGGCCACCTGATGCGAAAATCTTTTTTGTATAGTTCTGTGTATTTTTGCCACCTTTTCTTAATATTTTCTTCTGTTAGGTCCATAGTATTTCTGTAACCTGTGAGTTACTTACCATGTTACCCTCAGAGTATAGGATAGTGATCACTGAA
>SJYQ01000870.1:455673-526432 GCA_006410935.1 Redunca redunca | reverse complement strand
GATTTTCTCATGGTCTTTCTTTTTGTCCTCTTCTTCTGGGACTCCTATAATTCGAATGTTGGAGCGTTTCACATTGTCCTGTAGGTCTCTGAGATTGTCCTCGTTTCTTTAAATTCGTTTTTCTTTTTTCCTTTCTGACTCATTTATTTCTACCATTCTATCTTCTATTTCACTGATCCTATCTTCTGCCCCTGTTATTCTACTATTTGTTGCCTCCAGAGTGTTTCTGATCTCACTTATTGCATTATTCATTATATATTGGCTCTTTTTTATTTCTTCTAGGTCCTTATTAAACCTTTCTTGCATCTTCTCAATCCTTGTCTCCAGGCTACTTATCTGTGCTTCCATTTTGATTTCCAGATTTTGGATCATTTTCACTATCAATATTTGGAATTCTTTCTCAGGTAGATTCCCTATCTCTTCCTCTTTTGTTTGGTTTGATGGGCTCTTCTCCTGTTCCTTTACCTGCTGAGTATTCTTCTGTCTCTTCATCTTGGTTATATTGCTTCGTTTGGGGTGGTCTTTCTATATTCTGGGAATTTGTGGAGTTCTCTTTATTATGTAGCTTCCTCAGTGTGGCGAGGGTTGTATCAGTGGCTTGTCGAGATTTCCTGGTTAGGGAGGCTTGTGTTGGAGTTCTGGTGGTTGGAGCTGGGTTTCTTCTCTCTGGAGTGCACTGGAGAGACCAGTAATGGGTTATGAGTTGTCAATGATTTTGGAGAAATTTTGAGCTGCCTGTATATAGAAGCTCAGGGGTGTGTTCCTGTGTTGCTGGAGAATTTGCATGGTATGTCTTGCTCTGGAACTTGTTTGCCCTTGGGCAGGGCTTGATTTTAGTGTAGGTATGGAGGAGTTTGATGAGCTCCTATTGGTTAATGTTCCCTGGATTCAGGAGTTCTCTGATGTTCTCAGGCTTTGGACTTAAGCCTCCTGCTTCTGGTTTTCAGTTTTATTTTTACAGTAGCCTCTAGACTTCTCCCTGTATACAGTACTGATGAAAAAACATCTAGGTTAAAGATGAAAAGATTCTCCACATTGAGGGACACCCAGAGAGTTTCACTGAGTTACACAGAGAAGAGAAGAGGGAGGGGGTAGTTAGAGGAGACTGGAGTGAGATGAGGTGGGATCGATAGAGGAGAGAGCAAGGAGCCAGTAATCACTTCCGTATGTGTGCTCCACAGTCTGGCCTGCTCAGAGATGTTCACGGAGTTATACAGGGAAGAGGAGAGGGAGGAAGTAGACAGGGGTGGCCAGGAGGATAAAAGAGGGAAATGAAAAGGAGAGAGACAGATCCAGCCCGTAGTCAGTTCCCTAAGTGTTCTCCACCATCTGGAACACACAGAGATTCACAGAGTTGGGTAGAGAAGAGAAGGGGGAGGGAGGAGACAGAGGCCACCTGGTGGAGAAAAGGAGAGTCCAAAGGAGGAGAGAGTGGTCAAGCCAGTAATCTTGCTCTCAAGTAAAACCAGGTAGTGAGGTTTGGGGTTTTAAATGTACAAAATTGACAACAAAAACTAAAAAGCAAAAATTAAAAATCTAGAGTAGAGGTTGGATTTTCAAAAATACAATATTAATGAATTGAAGAAGGAAAAAAAAAGAAAACAAACAAACAAAAAAAGCCACAAGAATTATTAAAAAACCTGTCAACAACCTCACAAAGACTATATATGGTGTTTGCTTTAAAAAATAGGTTGTTTTTTTTTTTTGAAGAGAAATAGTTTCAGAAATAAAAATTAAAAGGGAAATAGAGGGCTTATCAATTTTAAAAATTTAGAAAAAAAAAAGTGGGAAGAAAAAAAAGGGGGGGTAATTGTTGTAAAATATATCTGGCCCTTTCTCTGGAGTTGTGGGCCATGTGGGGTTTCATCTGTTTAACTTCTGTTTGCTGGTCTCTTCCATGTCAGATTTCCGTCCTGGCACGGGGGTGGGGGTGGGGTGGTGGTGGACCTTTTTTTTTTTTTGGCTCACTGTTCAACCGCGCTGTTGGGAGGGAGGGATGCTGGACAGAAATAACACTGTCGTGTGTATGCAGTGTCTCAGCCCCACTGGGTCTGCCCCTGCTCGCGTCGCACAAACCGCTTGGGCTCTACGTTGCTCCGCCGGGAACTGTCTGAGGCTGGCCCTAGGCTGCGTGCCCCTCCCCAGTCTAAGCCGATCGGGTTCGGGGCTCAGGTATCCCCCAGAGGCGCAGATTGGGTTGGGATTTCGTTTCGTGCCTTTCCCGTGTCAGAGTGTCTCAGGTGTTTGGCGAACGCAGTCTCTGCGACTTGTCACGTTTCTCGCCTCTGCTGCTCAGTTTTCTGGGTGTACCGCTGGTGCCCCTTGTGAGGCAGATGATGACTGACCAGCACCCCCAGAAGTTTTAGCAAAGAAGCCTGCTTGCCGTTTGGCAGGGAAAGTCTCTCCGGAGCTGCGATTGTCCCTTTCCAGCTCTTACGGCTCTGGCTGCCTGTCCCTGGCAGGGGATGGTCTGCAGCCAGCTACTTCCGTTCTGTCCTTTGTTCTGTGCATGGTCCTGGCGGTGTCTTATGTTCGAGCTTTTCGTGTGGTTAGCTATCCCCAAGTCTGGTTTACTATCCCAAGTTAGTTCGTTCTGGTTACTTGCCGGGCGTTCCTGCCCGATTCTTACAAAGCCTTGCAGCCTGCATCTCCCGTGCGTCCCTGCCCTGCCCCCAGTTGCTAGTGGCGGGTGCAGGTTTCTATGCTGCTTTTCCGCTGGGGAAGTTACTGTTGGGCTTGTAATCTGTCGGTTTTAATTATTCATTATTTATCCTTCCTGTTATGTTGCCCTCTGTGCTTCCAGGGCTCGCCACAGACTCGGCAGGGAGAGTTTCCTGGTGTTTGGAAACCTCTCTTCTTAAAGTTCCTTTCCCGGGACGGGCTTCCCTACCCAGGACGGAGCTCCCTCCCCACCTCCTTTGTCTCTTTTTTCGTCTTTTATATTTTTTCCCTACCTGTTTTTGAAGGCAATGATCTGCTTTTCTGGGTGCCTGATGTCCTCTGCCAGCATTCAGAAGTTGTTTTGTGGAGTTTGCTCAGCGTTGAAATGTTCTTTTGAGGAATTTTTGAGGGAGAAAGTGGTCTCCCCGTCCTATTCCTCCGCCATCTTCTCCCGTCCCCCTGATATTTTGTTAGAGTAGCCCAAACAGACTAAGGCAGGTTGTTAAAGACGACCTAGTTTTATTGCCTTGTATTATAAAACAACGTAGTGTGTCAATCTAGGATAGATAGATTATAGCACAACTGTGAGGACGAAGGCAGGGTTTTGCTAGAGATCAGGTAAAAAAGTGAAAAATGAGAAATGTCAGTCACTTTTAAGATTAGGGGCCAGAGGGATCAGAAGGTGTGAAAACCACATTCTGTAAGATATACAGGAGCACTTTGTGTACAGAAGAGCAAAACAACTTGACAAAAGAGGAAAATTTGACCCAAATCTGGAAAATAATGAAAATTAAATATACATAGCCTTCTCAGTTAAAATTAATGAGGGACACAACTGCTGCGAATATCTGAAGGGTGTTAACAGGAAGAAGGGAGCGTAATTACTTAGCACCATACCCGTAAACATAATTAGGAATAATGGTATGCAATTAAGGAAAGAAGAATTTAGTCACAACATTATGAGAGTTCCTCTGTGCTCGTGACATCTATTAAGCTATGGCATCATTTCCAAAGCAACTGGGAGGAGTCCTGTTCTCTGAACCACAGAGGATAAATGAAACTAGGCAGCAAAAAGAACACCTCCTAGTGCTAACAGAACAAAACAAAAAGAGATGCTTAGCAGCCTGAATAGGTCTGTATCATGGATTTATGTAGCTTTGAATTGGCAGCTTAGAGAGAAGAGAAGTAGCAGGGTTTCTGTTCTTAGCTCTTTCTATTTGCTGTGTGTGACCTCACTGTTTTGTGTTCGCATGAAAACCTGGGGCAGTTGCTGAATAGCTCTTTGTTCACAAGGCAGTATCCATCTCAGCCCAAGCCTTTAAGGTCTCTCTTGTACTTCTAAGGTGAGCCTGACAATGGAAACAGCACTTTTAGGGCAATTAGAGTATTTAGTATTCTTTTCTTCCTCCTAAAACATCTTGGCGCACTCCTTTTTAAAATAGATGGGGATTAAGTAGTGATCTGTTGCTGGATAAGAAAAGGGCAAATGAGGGTGACTGCTCTCAGCTCCAAGATTCCAAAGCGATTACTGCAAAAGTGGCAAAAGAATACAGAAATCGGTGGCCTATTAGAGAGACCTCAGATTGTTAAATGGGGAACTAATAGGAAGAAAAGGGTAAAGGAAACTGAATGGTAATTTTTTATAGTCTGCTTTAAAAGATGCCAGTGCTCCAACTCTAGGTGCTTTAATAACTCAGAAGACATTTAGGCTTTTGTAGCAGTTGTGCACATTTAAGGAACAGGAGTTGGCTGCAGTGTAAATATTCTTTGACTGATTAGTATGAAAATAGTCCTTCCTTCCCATTTCCCTCTGTGATGCTGACAAGACAGTGACCTGATGGATGCATGAATAATGTATTTTCAGAAGACAGAGCTTCTAGAAATTGAAGAGAATACTTATTTTATATTGTTTTGTGCTTTCCCTACAGAGGGAAATATGCTTAAATGGGCTGTGGTTAATTTATGAGGGCTGCCATCTCCGTTTAATCTCCAGTGCACAGAAATCTGTTCTTTGCACCTTTATTTCTAGATATTTTAGGATATTTTTGGAAAGCAAGCTGATCTGTGCCTTTTCATAGGAGTAAATGTAATCAGAATTGGTTATGAGTTCAGTAAAGCTAAAAGATATAGATCCCTCTCAAATGTCTTTCCTATCCAGAATGTGACAGTGTTTAAATTCTTTTTAAATTTAGTTCTTTAGGTGAAGGTATAGTTTCCTAAGTACCCTTTTAAAATCCAAATATGTTGTTGCTATTTAATAATAATAATATTTATTCCATGGCATTCTTCGAAGGATTATATCAAATGACTTAATGCCTTTAAAGTGCTTAGCATAGAGCTTGGTGCAGAGTAAAGATTTAATAAACATCATTTTATTATCATTATGAGTGCTATCATTACAGTTATGATTACTGCATTTACCTGCATAAGAGATAACCTCACAGCGTTTTAATATAATGGCAATCCTTGACTTGTGACTTCTTTAGCAGACACATCAGAGCCCTGAGAAATAGTGGACAAGGTAGGAAATTATTCAGGAGGGTGTGGGAAGACCAATTTGAATGGTGCTAGAGGCTGGTCTCCTCCTCATTTTGCTGGTTGAACCTAGAGGTAGCTTAGGAGATGAATTAGCTTGGTAATATCCCTAGGCTAATTCCAGTCACTGGACTGGTGGTGCTCTGACTCCAGGCTTCCCGGGTGGCTCAGTGGTCAACAATTTGCCTGTGAGGCAGGAGACGCCATGGGTTCAATCCCTGGCTTGGGAAGATCCCTTGGAGGAGGATATGGCAACCCACTTCAGTATTCGTGCCTTGGAGAATCCCATGGACACAGCAGCCTGGCAGGCTATAGTCCGTACTGTTGCAGCATCAGACACGCCTGAAGCGACCAAGCACGCATGCGCGGAATGATGCTACCTTTTGAACAAGGCCTTTTTCTATAGTTTGGAGTATAAATATTCAACACCACCCCCGCCCTGCTGCTTCCTACCTCCACATCTATTCCTGTAAATACATAGACCGTTACAAGTTCAGGACCTCTCTGTAGAGGATTGCCAGCTACAATGCTGTGTGTCCAGCCTGGGCTGTAAGGAGAGTGCTCAGGGAACCACGTGTGTTCCACTCCTTCTCTGCCTGTGAGTTTTGCTCAGTAAACCCTGTGTCTGTACCATATGACATTAATAGTGTAGGTCCATGGGTGCTTTGCAGAACAGGTTGGGGTGGGCAGATGCCTCATTAAGAAAGGAATACAGGCTCTTGGGTAATTCGAGAGCATTGTACCCTGTTAAAAAAAGAGTGAACAGTGCAAATGACTCAGAAGTTATTAGCTCTGCATAAAATTCACAGTGGTATGTGGCCCTTGTTACAAGGAACACTAGTGCTAATGCTATAGCATTTTCCAAAGAAAATTAATGCATGAAATTTTAACTTGGTTTATTTCTCTTTTTCCCTGAACTCTGTTCCCTGATACAGTCTGCTAATTTCTAATGCCTTTTAGTTCAGTTGCCAATCAAAGAGGCCATTAAAAAGTTGGATTAATAGTTAGCGCTTTTGATCAAAATGTTATTGTGGTCATTTGAAATATTATACACAGAGGCATATATATTACTGTTATCTGTTTCTAATTAGAACTTAATAATCTACCACTAATTAGAAATGAATGACCCACTATTAAGTGAAGCTTTAAATATGGTAGTCATACGAAATAAGAAAATGTCAAAAAGATTCTCCTTCCCCAAATATATTTAAATTAAAAAAAATCAAGATGATCTCCTATATTAAAGGAAGTATGTTTGAGATAAAGGGAAGAAACCTTTATTTCAGAAAATCACTAAAACAGAAAATATAGACAGAAATAAAACCACTCCCATCTGACACTGAAGAATGCCCATCTCTTAATGCCAGTTTTAAAAATAAGTAGGTCGTAAAGATGAGAATGTAAAATGCTATGATATTGGCTTCTTATCTTTAAATGAAATTCTAATTTGACTATAGCACAAGGAAAAGGAATGAATACGGTATGTTTTCCCTTGCGAGCTGTCAGAATGATAAAACTGAATACTCTCTAAATCAGCTTTTCCATGGACAGCTGGTTCATCATCATTAGTATGTATATCCTTATTAATATCTAAGCCACTCAACTATAGGAGGAAACTAGATTGATGCTCTTTGAAATTCTGCACTACTCCAATCAGTTGCTAAATTCTACACAAATATAAAGCTATAATGAACAAAGAAATACTATTTGTTCTTACTGGTTTCTTCAAAAAAGGGACAATATTTTACTATAGCATTCTGTTCTAAAAATATCCTAAATATTTTCTAATAGCATAGACTATGCTTATTTCAGTTCAGTTCAGTTCAGTCGCTCAGTCATGTCCGACTCTTTGCAACCCCATGAATCACAGCATGCCAGGCCTCCCTGTCCATCACCAACTCCCGGAGTTCACTCAAACTCATGCCCATCGATTCTGTGAGGCCATCCAGCCATCTTATTCTCTGCCATCCCCCTTTCCTCCTTCCCCCAATCCCTCCCAGCATCAGGGTCTTTTCCAATGAGTCAACTCTTCGCATGAGGTGGCCAAAGTACTGGAGTTTCAGCGTTAGCATCATTCCTTCCAAAGAACACCCAGGGCTGATCTTTAGGATGGACTGGTTGGATCTCCTTGCAGTCCAAGGGACTCTCAAGAGTCTTCTCCAACACCACAGTTCAAAAGCAACAATTTTTCGGTGCTCAGCTTTTTTCACAGTCCAACTCTCACATCTATACATGACCACTGGAAAAACCATAGCCTTGACTAGATGGCCCTTTGTTGGTAAAGTAATGTCTTTGCTTTTGAAAATGCTGTCTAGGTTGGTCATAACTTTCCTTCCAAGGAGTAAGCGTCTTTTAATTTCATGGCTGCAGTCACCATCTGCAGTGATTTTGGAGCCCCCCAAAATAAAGTCTGACACTGTTTCCCCGTCTATTTGCCATGAAGTGATGGGACCAGATGCATGATCTTCGTTTTCTGAATGTTGAGCTTTAAGCCAACATTTTCACTCTCCTCTTTCACTTAGATGCCTACAAATCTGTGCACATCTTACTCCCTTAGCTCTAGAAAGACCTGGACATGCTGTGTGGGTTGATGTGCTTTCTCAGATGGCCCATGTGCCCTGGTGTGGAGCAGAGAGCCTTTAATTTTCAAGTGAACTGAATTAAAATAATTGACCATAATATTTGAGTTCCTATCTAAGAGTTTAGTTGTATTTCTTATGATCATTATCAAACTATATTTGAATGTACAAAAATCAGGTAAAAGAAGCACAAGTGATCAACTCTAACATTTATTACAAATGCAAAATTGAGTCAAAGACAATTAAGTGAAATACTGAAGGACAGAAAGCACAGCGAGGATGTGAATTTAGATCAAAAGGCCAGGGCCCTTCTCTAGACCACAATGCATGCAAGAACATGAAAACTTTCCTGATGCTCTTATCAACATGCCCACATGCTTTGCTCAATGTTGTATAGAAGTTCTGGTACTTAAACACCAGTAATCCCTGGTGGCTTATTGGTAAAGGATCTATCTGCTATTGCAACAGCTTTAGGTTTGATCCCTGAGTCAGAAAGATTCCCTGAGGAAAGAAATGGCAACCCATTTTAGTATTCTTGACTGAGAAATCCCATGGACAGAGGAGGCTGGTGGGCTTGCAAAGTCCATGGGATTGCAAAGAGTTGGACATGACTTAGTGACGAAACAAACAACAATGCTCCAAGAATATACAGTATTTTAAGCACAATGGAACTTTCCCTGCCTCCCTCCCTCCCTCCCTCTGTCCTTCCCTCCTTTCCTTTTACCTTCCTTCCTTTTCTTATTTCATTTATTTTTTCTTGTGTCACTTGATTTCTTTTTCTCCATTAATTGGTGGTTGAGGCTATTTGAATAATAGACTCTGCCTGAAGAGTACATTCCTCTGATAAACCATAAAATCACAGGGATTTTTCTCAACCAAATGCTGTTTCAGTCTTATTTCCTATTCTTGAGCCACAGAAGCAATTTACTTTTCAATTCTTATAGATCCCCAAATCTTGGACTCTATTCACTTGCATTTATGCTCTCAAATCAGAAGCTCTTTCCTGAGCTCATTCTTTATTGTAATGCTCAAATATAAGGAGTAAGAAACCAAACATATAATGTTGTAGCTCTCACTGCCTCCTAAAGCAATTGGTTTGTGTTCAGAGTTACCAGAGTTTACCTAATGTTTTGACACATCTTATCAGAGCTCTCCAGCCTTTCAGCCTTGGAATGTATTTTCTTATAAGCCCTGACCTTTCAACTGTTGCCTCTCAACCCATTCAATGGCTGTGCCTATGTTTTCCAGGCTTCTCTTATTATAGCACCCTGATTCAAGTTTCCAGCTTCTGTATCACACATAGACTTCCATTGTTTTAATGACAAAAGAATATTAAGCATTTATAAATTTAAACAATCATATTTATAATAATTCCAAAGCAATATATGTTGTTACTCACCTAATAATGAAAAGTGGTTGGGTGGGGTTGGCTAAGTAAAATCACATCAAAGTTAACCCGTGAGGAAGATTTTATTCAAGACTATTTCAGTAAGGGAGAGAGGTTGAATTTGACTGAATCAAATGGTTGGGAAGATTTTAGGCACTGGAGTGGGCTAATGAGAAAGTGCTGGAGGATTTTTTTTGGGGGTGTGTGTGGTGATCACTTATTCCTGTTTTACAAATGTTTTCCTCTAAGATTAGACTATCTGTGTTTGCTCATTGGCCATCCATTGAAGTAAGACTTCCTCCCTCCCACAGGGACTGAGACAAGAATATTATCTCTTTCTAGCTTTATATTTCAAAGATAAGGTTCTTAGGTCCTTGAGAAAGATATGTTCTGAGTCATAAAGTTGGAAGGAGGCTGAGAGATTTACATACATTTCAAACGGCAGAGAAAAATGGACATAGGCTTCTAAGGTCAAGCTTTATCACCAGCTGAAAGAAGAAGAGCATTGAGAATGAAACGTAAAAAGTATTTATTGGCCAGAATGGTACACATCACTTTTGCTCACATCTATTCACAGTCGTCCCCCCATGGCTCTATTATCTCCAAACGTGGCTAGTGTTTGTGATCTTAAAGAAGAGAGAACACGAATTTTGCTAGCTGTTTTTACCACAACTGAATGTTTACTAGGATCCATGCCAAATCAGTAAACAGATATGACATTATTTAAATACTGTGAAAATAATCTGAGAAGCAAGTATTAGTGTCCTCATTGTGGAAAGGAGAGCTGAAACAGAGAGAGATTAATACTTTGCTCAAGACTCACTCATGTAGTCAATAGCTGAATAAAATTTTAAATTAAATCTTTAGGGGTAAATGATGGCAACCTACTCCAGTACTCTTGCCTGGAAAATCCCATGGACGGAGGAGCCTGGTGGGCTGCAGTCCATGGGATCATGAAGAGTTGGGCATGACTGAAGTGATTTAGCAGCAGCAGCAGCAGCCCACAATCTTTACCTTTATAATATAAACACACATGCATGCATACTCAGAGGGGAAGAGGGGAGAAACAGAGAATGTATATGTGTGATTATCTGTGAAGAGTGAGAGAGAGAAAAATGCAATTTTCTGTTGTTTGTTCCTCCTAACAGATGACCATATGGTGCAGTATCAATGGCATTATAATTAATCACATATATTTTATTATAGTTTTGCCTCAATTCTTCTTTGATACATTTCTAATTTCCTAAATGCCTCCCTCCTATTCTGTCTCTGTCCTTGCCTTTCTCTCTTCCCACTTCCATTCTCTTCATTTTCTCATGGTGTTTAACCTCAGATTACCCCAACTTTATTTGAATAGTACCTTTTCCAACTCAGTTGGTATACCTTCAACAAATTACGCATTGTATACAAAAGACAGGGCCTTCCTAGATGGCTCAGTGTAGGAGCCTCAAGAGACACAGGTTTGATCCCTGGTTTGAGTCGGTAAGATCCCTGGAAGGAGGAAATGTTAATCCACTCCAGCATTCTTGCCAGGAAATCCCAAGGATAGAGGAAGCTGGAAGGCTAATGTCCATGGGGTTCACAAAGAGTCGGACATGACTGAAGTGACTGATCATGCATGCATGCATACAAAAGACAAGAGGAGTATAATTTTTTGGAATATCAATTTCAGGCTTGCCTATATACTCTGATTTTTCAGAAGAAAATGATTATGGGAGATGACATTGAAAAACACAGAAGAAAAGAAAAAACTGAGAAATATTATAACATACAGGGAGATAAGGGGATAAAACATATAGGGAAAAAGACAGAAGAGAAATAAAAGATAAGGAAAGTTGGGAGTTAGATAAAGAAAATACAAAAATGAAAGAATTGGTCTGCAGTTAACTGTACTGCATCACTTTAGTAAATTAATTTTTTTAGAAATAATGACTATAATGATTCCCGGATTTTTTTTTAACCTTTTAACCAAAAATGAAAGATGTTGAGTGAAATGAAAGATGTTTCTCAAATGTGGAAACATACTTTCTAAAGGTTTCCCTATTGAATTTTATGTTGGGTGTATTTTATATAATAGACTGGGTCCATGTAATCACAGTGTATGAAGGTCTTTTCCAAATTACATGCAATGGTTACCTGCCACAGAATGAAGGTGCACTATACAACTCAAGGTAAAGCCTACATTTTTATATCAAAGCGCAAGTGTCGCTCAAGTTTTCTATCTTTGGGAGTGATTTTATATATGGTCAAAGTTCCTTGAGCTTAACTGCTAATGATGAACATAAAATATTGTTCATTTAAATCAGAGGCTACGCACACACATACACACACACATTTTCTCACTTATGCTTAATTTCTTCTGTATAAGGTAAGTTTTCTTTTAAAAATAATACATTTACAGATATCCCCTGCAGTGGCATAATATGAATCTGTGTGATAGCTTATGGTGAATGGTGCTGCTGGAATTCTTGGTCTTCAAAGGAGAAGATTTAACTCCAGGCCCAAAGACAGGTCTCAGTCACTCGGAGCTTTGTGTGCAGAATTTTATTTAAAGTAACAGGACAGAAAAAGCTTCTGACATGGGCATCAGAAGAGGGTAGAAAGAGAACCTGCTTCACTAGTTTAAGTGGGACCTTATATACTTCTCAACTAGCTGCCGATAATAGATAAAAAGAATACCTCAAGGTTGTAAGACTTCCCCCAGACCCTTTCCCAAGGCATACCTCCTAAGATAACCTCAGTACAAGATTAGCTAGGGAGAAGGGTTATAGGTAACATGTCTCTGGGCAAGGTATACTGTTGCTATGTAATCAGCCATACACATCTTGAGAAGCAGGTTCCCAGACAAGATTTGTTACAATTATAATCATCAACATAGAGTCTGAGAAAAGACATTGTGCTGTGTGATCATTAGTTCCAGGACCTAAAGAAAGGCCAGTTCTCGGGCAAGATACATTGTTGCACAGGCTTAAGGAAAGCTTGAACAACGTTGGACTCCTCAGTAAAGGGCCTTGGCTCCTGCCTGCCTAAGCTTTTAACTCTTTCATGTGTTTCAGGGATAATCTGAAATAGCAATGACATGTCAATAAAAAGAACATGATTTAGAATTGCAGTATGAAAATATTTTACATAGGAAGATTCTAATATTATAGATATGTGTGCATAAATTCATGCAAAAGTAGTTATTGATCAAGCCCTGTTCTAGATGATGAAGAAACCGTGGAGGACAGAGCAGACAAAATCTTCATGAAGCTCTAATCCTAGTCCTCATACAATTATCTGCCTAGGTTTTAGAATATGCACATCAATTTAATATTGTTACTCAATTGCTAAGTTGTATCTGACATTTTTCAACTGCATGGCCTGCAGCATGTCAGGCTCCCCTGTCCTTCACTGTCTCCCGGAGTTTGCTGAAATTCACGTCCATGAAGTCAGTGATGCCATCCAACCATCCCATCCTCTGTCACCTCCTTCTCCTCCTGCCCTCAATCTTTCCCAGCATCAGGGTCCTTTCCAATGAATCAGCTCTTCACATCAGGTGGCCAAAGTATTGGAGCTTCAGCTTCAGCATTAATCCTTCCAGTGACTATTTAGGATTGATTTCATTTAGGATTGACTAGTTTGATCCCCTTGCTGTCCAAGGGACTCTCAGGAGTCTTCTCTAGTACCACAGTTTGAAAGCATCAGTTCTTTGGTGTTCAGTCTTCTTTATGGTCCAAATCTCACATCTGTACACAACTACTGGAGAAACCATAGCTTTGACCATATGGACCTTTATCAGCAAAGTGATGCCTCTGCTTTTTAATATGCTGTCTAGTTTTGTCATAGTTTTTCTTCCAAGGAGCAAGCATCTTTTACTTTCATGGCTGCAGTCACCATCTGCAGTGATTTTGGAGCCCAAGAAAATAAAGTCTGTCACTGTTTCCATTTTATCCTCATCTATTTGCTATGAAATAATGGGACCAGATACCATGATCTTAGTTTTTTGAATGTTGAGTTTTCAGCCAGCTTTTCACTCTCCTCTTTGATCTTCACAAAGAGGCTCTTTAGTTCCTCTTCATGATAAATAATATTAAATGTGGTAATTTATCATATATGGGCATATTTTGTACCTTAATAAAGCCTCATTATTTCCTCATTATGAAAATGATAAGAAAGCAAAAATGGTATTACCCAAGGGAGAAAAACAACAGGAAACATAGCAAATGAGTTAAGTCTCAGCAACATTTTCTGAAAGGGTGGAAGAGTGATACTTGAATGAGTTATAAACTTAAGTGTCTTCTGTATTAGGTGTTGTGAACCCTGCAGGTGGGGGGAAATGTTCCTGCAGAATTCCTAAAATACCTTGTGGTTAGAAGTACCAGGTAGTGCAGATGGCACCGGGGAAAGGCAGCCCAGCTTGCTAGGAGGTGAAAAAGCTTCATTCTTTGGAGAAATTGAGCAGGGGCGTTCTCTTTTTATGGACACTGGGCAAAGTCAGCTAGTAGAAGGCAGGAATGACACAGATGGTGAAAACAGAAGAAATAAATGGGAATCCACAGCTGCATGGGGTCTTCAATCTTTCTCACTTTTACTTCTCAGAGGGAAGATGACCAGCCATAAAGTCCCCTTGGAGAGGTTATGTGCTTCTGCTCTGATGAGTCATCATTGCCCATAGAGAAGATCTGTGATTCTGTGTTTCAGGGTTCCTGGCTGTCTGGTTATGAGAGTAGGAATTGGGGTGAGTCTCTCCTCCCACTCTGTGCTACATTCAATCCTCCTGATGAAGACTTCGTTTTCTATATTCTCCATGACACCTTCCAGCTCTGATATTTTATAGTTCTGAGGTTTCTGAATAGAGAATGAGCATACAAAAACATTGTGTGTAAAAATCAATTGAATTTAAACATAAATTAAACAGTTCTATAATTTTCCTCAACTATCAGTTACCAATTAGACTAGAATTTAAGATTCAGTTTTTAGATTTGTAATAGAGTCATCTTCAAAGAAGTAATTTTGAAGATAAGGCATCTTTTTTTTATAGAACTTCCTCCANCTACCTTATTATAGTTTTGTTATTGCAAATTATTTATTTTTAAATTATTTTTTATTTTTGCTAATGCCTAGAAATGCAAATGATCTTATACCAAAGCAACTCGCTAAACTCTCTTATTAATTTAAATCAATTATCTGTAAGAACATCTATGATTTCTAAGTACATAATCATGTCATCTGTGAATGACTTTGAATAAGGACCACTTGTTTTTTTTTTCTTTTTCAATTCTTTTACATTTTATTTCTATTTATTTTTATTGCACTTACTAGAACCTCCAATATTATGTTGAATAGAGCTCATGTTATTTTGTTCCTTAGTTAATGGGAATGCTTCTAACATTTTGCAATTTAAAATGAAGTTTGTTGAAAGTGTTTGGTTGTATCAGGTTGATAAATTCTCTTCTATTTGTTAAGGGATTCTTACTTTGATCATGAATAGGTATTGAATTTTACCTAAGATATTGCCTCTGTCTCTTGAAATGATCATGTGGTTTTCCTTCTTTAATCTGTCTATTGCAGAAATAGACATTATAATGTTAAGCCATCCTTGCATTCCAGGAATTAATCCTACTTAGTTATGATATATTTTGATTTTTATTAAATTAATTCTACATGTGACTGCTTTGTCCGGAGGGTTTTTAAGAATCTGTATTCATGAGTGAACTAGTAACTCTTCTTTCGTTCTTTCTGGTTTGTTTTAAGGCTATATTAGCCTCATAAATTCACTTCAGAAGTATTTCCTTTTTCCTGGAAATGTTTTAATAAAATTATTGTAATCTATTTATAGAAAGTCACATGAAAAAATGGGCTTGGCTTGGTGTGGTGGTTTCTTTTGTTTTTTTTCTGAAAGGAAATTGTAAACCACTGATTCAATGTGTTGAATGGTTACAGGAAAATTAAAGCTTCCTGTTTCTTCTTGGATAATGTTTGAAAGTTAAGTATGTCTAGGCATTTGTCCATTTCATTTATCTTTTCTACCTTTTTAACACAAACATGTTCATTATATCCTCTAATTATCTTTTCAGATGTTGCTGATTTCCTTAGTTTTTCCTCTCATTGTTCCTTTATAACTTCTATTTTATTGACCATTCTTAGGAGAAGTCTGTCAAATTTATCAATCTTTATGAAAAATCAACTTTTGGCTTTGTTGAACCTTGGTACTTGAGCTTTGTTTTCTATTTGATTAATTCTGCTCTTCTTTTTACTTCTACCTTCTTTGCATTTATTCATTTGATTTTTTTCCTTTAAATAATTTCTTTAACTCCTTAAATTTATGGTTAGCTCATTAATTTTCAGCCTTTAATCTGTTCTAATATAAGCATTAAAGATGGTTTTTTTTCTTGAAATTACTTTTGTTGCATCCTTAACTTTTGATATATAATATTTTTATTATTTATTTAAAGTGATTTTTAAAACTGTCATTATGATATTTTTTGGCCCATACATTATATCATATTTTCAAAAGTATTGGGCTTCCCTGGTGGCTCAGATGGTAAAAAATCTGTCTTCAGCGCAGGAGGCCTGGGTTCAGTCCCTGGGTCGGGAAGATCCCCTGGAGAAGGGAATGGCTACTCACTCCAGTATTTTTGTCTGGAGAATTTCATGGACAGAGGAGCCTGGCAGGCTACAGTCCATGGGGTTGCAAAGAGTCTGACACAACAGAACCCACTTTTCAAAAGTATGGCCCAAGTTCATTTCTAACTTGATTACCTTATGGTCAAACACAACCGAGCGACTGAACTGAACTAAACTGATGGTCAAAAAATGGGGTATCTGTAGTGCTTTTTCTTTTAAATTAGCTGAAACTTGCTTTATGGCCTTGTATATGGACAGACTTTGTAAACATTTTGAGTGTGCTTGAGAAGAATGTTCATTCTTGATATTAATAACTGGGTATGGGACTTTATGTAGGTATTCAGTCAAGATTGTAGATAGAATTTTTCAAGTCTGTGTCTTTGCTAATGTCTGTCTGTTTTGTCTATCAGTGTTTGAGAGGGACACGTTGAAATCTCCCACCAGCTGCTCTGCTGGCCGATGGAGGAGATGAGGCATGACTGATCTCGCTATTTTTTGAGCAGTTCTGTCCTTGACATTAATGACCACTCTTGCTAAATAGCCTCTCCTGTTCATTGTACCTGTGGTTTCTGTGTTTAGAATTTTTTCCATCCCTGTAGTAGTCCATTTTAGTAGTTTTTTCTGCTGTGATTTTTTTGCCAACATAAACTTTTTAATATTCAGAAATTCCTCAAAAATGTTTTATCTGTTGATTATATCCTTACTTCTTTTGTTGTTGTTTTTACAACATATATATGTTTCCTGCTATATGAATGAAATTTGTAGAAGAAAAAAGAAAAACAAATAATTTTGCTCAGTCTACCATCTTGACCTTTGTCAGATACATTTTTATCCTTTCTTCTTTCCTTCCTTTTCCTTTTTCTCCAAGCATGTGTTTATAGGACAAAGACTTTTTCTAGACCTCTGTTTCCTCATCTGCAAAATGGGGATAATAGTAGTATTCATCTCAAGGCCATATAAGGAACAGTAATAAGATAATGTCAATGTAAGTGCTTTGCAAACTGTAAAGATCTATACAAATAGGAATATGACCTTTAGCACATTTCTTTAACTTTCCTTTTATATAGCTAATGTAAAGCAGCTCAGCTACTTTAGACAAAAGTGATTAATCATGGTTGGCATATCATGAGAGACACAAACAAAATTTTAGTAGCCACTTTTTGAGAAAATTACTTGCCAAGAAATGTTGGGCACCTTAATAGAAAGTCACAAATTTTATAAATGGAAATATTTATTTAGTCTAAATGCTAATGCCATGGTGGTGTCTTATTCCCCTATTTTCTTGTACTGTATTGTTGGCATGCATACTCAAATTAGTTATTTCTCCTTTAAAAAATAATTTTTAACTTATTTGCTGATTCAGCATATTACATAAATTTATGTACTAAATTTAGCTTAGAAAATTAATTTGAACTGACAGAAAGAATGCTAAATTTTCAACCCAGGCATATTTAAAAGACAGAATAAGTAATTGATGTAAAAGGCCAAGTGATTTGTCTTAGAACGTACCGAAATCTGCCTACCTACACTTTTTTCCACATTCCTACATCACACCAATGCAAAAATAAGCAATTCTCAATTAAATCCCACAGCTCTGTACTGAGTGCTAGTTTGTGTATGAGGTTTGTGCTAAGTGTTCTGGGATTCCTTAGGAGATAAGAACCACAACCCCCACCCCCTATCCACTGTCCTCTAAAGGTGAGCAAGTGGGTTAGTTAAAGGAAACATTAAAATACTCTAATAAACATATGACACCCTGTGGTGAGGATCAGGGACAGTCTTATGGAAAAAATAGTATAGTCTTATGGAAAAACTAGTATTTGAGATGTGATTGAAGAATGCTTAGGCATTTTATGGACAGATAGTGGAGGAAACCATTCGAAGCCTCAGGAACAGTATGAATAAAGAAAGGTATTAAATTGAAAACTATAAAGGCATATTTAGACAATGGCAAATAATTCTTTTTTTTTTCCTTGACCAGAACATTAAGTACATGCATGTAGTGGGAGATAATGCATGCAGGACAGCTTGGGGACATATTATACACAATACAATTCCAGCCTTACAGAAAGGATTGAAGCCTTGTGGTCAAATATTCCAATTTTTGTAAATGTTCCCTGGAAGCTTGTAAAGATAGACTTTACATTTCTGTTAAAAATATAAATGTATATGTGTGCATTCTTCCATGCAATAATTATATCATTCCTTTCCTCTGTGTGGCTATGTTCTTTTATTTCTTAAGTTCTACTAGAAATAACTGAAACTAAATAATTTATTAAATATGTTCCAACTTTTAAATTCTCTGAATCTAGAGGTGACCGATAAACTGCAAATGCACATTGGGAAGCCCTGAATAGTGTTCCTGTCTTTAGTAGAATGAAGAAGACCCATGGGCTTTGAGGCACACAAGCCTGAGCTTGAATCTCCAGTCCTGCACATCCTTAATTAGGCAAGGTCGGTGACTTCCCTAAGCATCATTGTTCTCATCTTTAAAATGGGGAGGGACTTACCTGGGAGTCTTGTGGTTAAAAATTGACCTGCCAGTGCAAGGCACCCAGGTTTGATCCCTGGTCTAGGAAGATTCCACATGCTGCAGGGCCGCTAAGCCCACGTGCCACAACTACTGAGCTCGCACACCTACTGCCTATGCTACGCAACAAGAGAAGCCACTGTAATGAGAATCCTGCACACCGCAGCTAGAGAGTAGCCCCGGCTAGCTGCAAGTAAAGAAAGCCTGGGCACAGCAGTGGAGACCCAGTGCAGCCAAAAATAAATTAAGAAAGAGATGGGGAAACGACGGAAACAGTGTCAGACTTTATTTTTCTGGGCTCCAAAATCACTGCAGATGGTGACTGTAGCCATGAAATTAAAAGACGCTTACTCCTTGGAAGAAAAGTTATGACTAACCTAGATAGTATATTCAAAAACAGAGACATTACTTTGCCGACTAAGGTCCATCTCGTCAAGGCTATGGTTTTTCCTGTGGTCATGTATGGATGTGAGAGTTGGACTATGAAGAAGGCATAGCACCGAAGAATTGATGCTTTTGAACTGTGGTGTTGGAGAAGACTCTTGAGAGTCCCTTGGACTGCAAGGAGATCCAACCAGTCCATTCTGAAGAATATCAACCCTGGGATTTCTTTGGAAGGAATGACGCTAAAGCTGAAGCTCCAGTACTTTGGCCACCTCATGCGAAGAGTTGACTCACTGGAAAAGACTCTGATGCTGGGAGGGACTGGGGGCAGGAGGAGAAGGGGACGACCGAGGATGAGATGACTGGATGGCATCACCAACTCGATGGACATAAGTCTGAGTGAAGTCCGGGAGATGGTGATGGACAGGGAGGCCTGGCGTGCTGCGATTCTTGGGGTCGCAAAGAGTTGGACACGACTGAGCGACTGAACTGAACTGAACTGAAAAAAAGAAAGTAAAAAAATAAGATGTAACATTTAAAAAAAATAAAATGGGGAGGGTCATGTCAACATTATAGAGTTTTAGTAAAGATTTTTAAATCTTAGTTGCAGCACACAGGATCTTTGTTGCGTCCGCAGGACCTTTCACTGTGCTGCATCGATTCTCTAGTTGCGCCATGCGGTCTCAGTAGTTGCGGTGCACAGGCCTAGTTGCTCCGTGGCATGTGGGATCTTTATTCGCCAGGGACTGAACCCTCATCTTCTACTTCAAGAGGCAGATTCTTAATGACTGGTCCACCAGGGAAGTCCCTAGTGAAGATTAAGGAGGCAGTTTCCATGAAGTGTTTGGTACCCAGTAGAGGCATGATGGATGACAGCTATCCTGGTTGTAGAGTCTAATGGAAAAAGGTTCTTCAGTAAAGCTTCAAGGAGATGTTTATCAAATTAAAGCAGAATACAAAGTG
Source organism: Redunca redunca (assembly GCA_006410935.1). Classification (NCBI taxonomy): domain Eukaryota; kingdom Metazoa; phylum Chordata; class Mammalia; order Artiodactyla; family Bovidae; genus Redunca; species Redunca redunca. Next base: position 506,784 of record SJYQ01000870.1, on the reverse strand, counting down.
AGAGAAAGAGGATGTAGATTGGCAGGGAGCATCTAAGGGAACAAAAAAGAGAAGATCTTAAGGAGGGGAGGTTTATGGTCAAGATATCACAATGTGGCTCTAAGTTTCGCAGCCAGATATTACGGAGGCAAAGGCTCTGACTGAGAGAGAAAAGAGAGGAAAACATCCAGGATCTGTAAAATGGGAGATCAGAATGGCCCCCTAACAAGAGGAGAAAGAGCAAAACGAGGATTCTTAAAGCTAGAGCAAGCCAACCACACCTTCCTCGTGGGTGAAGAAAGGGACTGGGAGGTCACTGTGGTTTTCCTGGCAAAAGGGTGGATAACAAACACTCTGTCTTCTCTAGAGCCAAAAAGTGGTGTTAAACACCAAATTCCAATCTCTTGAATCATTATTTGAGAAGGAACCTTAAGATAATCTAGTCTAACCCATTAATTTTGAAAAGGAGGAAAGTGAATCTTTTAAGAGGTTATGTGGCTTGCCCAAGACCACACAGTTCCTCAACCCAGAGCTGGAGGGCGAGTGGTCTAGAAGCAACAAAATCACCATGGGCCTAGTTGTAGCATTTGAAATCTTTGGGTGAGTAAAAGCATAGGGGTAACTTCAAAGAAAGTGGTTGTGGCTTTAAATCTTTTTGGCAGCAGCAGTTAAACCAGATGCATTAAATGTGTTCAATGCTATTTGTAAGAGACCTCAGCTGTACACAGTTTGTTCCCCAAGTATGCTGACCCATAGAACGGTTAGATTTGTGCATCACCCCTCTGAGTCTGTAGGAAGGTGGCCAGGAGGGAGGGGAAAAGGTGGAACCTAGGCTTCCACTGCACTCAACAACACATTCTTTTTTTTTTTCCCCTTTGATACATTTTAAATTTATTTATTTTTAATTGGAGGATAATTGCTTTACAGTATTGTATTGGTTTCTGCCATACAGCAACATGAATCAGACATACATATTCATATGTCCCGTCCCTCTTGAACCTCCCTCCTACCTCCCACCTTATCCCAAACCTCTAGATTGTCACAGAATACTGGGTTGAGCTCCCTGTGTCATACAGTGAATGTCCACTGGCTATTTTACATATAATAACGTATAGGTTTCCATGCTCCTCTCTTAGTTCATCCAACCCTCTCCTTCTCCCACTGCATCCACAAGTCTGGTCTGTACATCTGTATCTCCATTGCTGCCCTGCAAGTAGGTTCATCAGTACCATATTTCTAGATTCCATGTGTATGCATTAATATATGAAATTTGTTTTTCCTCTTTCTGATTTATCTCTTACTCATATAATAGGATCTAAGTTCATCCACCTCTTAGAGTTGACTCAAATGCATTTCTTTTATGGCTGAGTAATATTCCATTGTATATATGTACCACAGTGTCTTTATCCATTCATCTGTCAATGGACATCTAGAGCAACACATTCTCTTTGGAAGGCCTGCTATGTGCCAGGCACTGTTCTAGGTGGTTGGCGTACATCCGTGAGTCAACCAGATAAAGGTGCTGACCTCACATTCTAGTTTTCTTGCTCTGAAAAGCAGAGCCTGAATGTGGTGCAGTGTCTGTTTCATCACACCTTCCCCTCCCTGCCCATTCCCAGTTTCACCACTTCTGTGATATCCTAGCACACCATCTCTGGCCTAGAGTGCCCTCTGCTTTGACGCATACCATCACATCAAGCCTTGGATCTGGTTTGATTTCTGTTGCTCTCTTACTAGTGTCCCCTGTGAGCATCTGATCTCGGGGTGAACCTGTAAGCACTGGAGACTGGGAAACCATCTCTACATCCTGCATCATCCTGCGGTGCACAGCACTGGATCTCAGTTGCATGCAGGTGGCATACATGGATAGAGCCTTCATGTAAGACAGACTGAAGCAGAGTAGCTGTGTCACAACCCTCTGGAGATAAAAGATCAGGAGAGTCTGGCTGGAGGACCCACTTGCAATACTACACCAGGAATCTTCCCTGTGAGCCTCAGGTAGTGAAGACCCACTTGGTGCCCTAGAGGCAGCTCCTTTAGAACCATATCCTCTAAATGCTCTGGAAAACCCATTCAAAGGGAATTGAAATCCTAAATACTACTGAAAACATTTTAGAGCTATGAGTAAGGACTACGGGATTGTGGGATGAAGGGGGCCCTCTAATCATGAAGCAGTTTGATGATTAACAGAATTCTGAGTCAAGACTTGAAGTCAGATATATACCATAATGGTTAAGCCAAATAACACTTAATCATTTTGGCTCTTATTCCTGAGAAACAAAGCACACTGAAATAGAAAGACAATAAAAAGTTTTTATAAAGGGCCACTTATTTTTATTGGGTTCAAATAACCTAAGTACTTACATGGCCTCTGATTTCCATGTTTCGTAGCATGTCTGTCAGTAACCTCAGTAGAGATGGCTTTGTCTGGCCTCAAAGAAGGTTGTTATCCAACCAGGGCTCCCTTCTTCCCAGTCGCTGTGTCCATCTCCCATAAATGTATCCAGCTGATGAGTAAAGTCTTAAGCCCAAGTGGCAATGCTTATCGAGGTCCTGGCCAGGCGTGAGCCCCCAGGGCTATAGTTTCACTTGCAAATCTAAGGCAGCCCTGACTTGTTAGTGAGGGGCTGTGTTGGAAGTGATGGGGGAGATCTTATCACTCTAGTTTCTGCCCCAGGGAATCTCTTGCAAATTTAATTGCAAACAAACTTTGAATTTGAAGAAGGAACAGCAGGCAGATGTTCCTGGGATGTGAATGAACCTCTGAGACCACAGGATATAAATTTACAAGGCTACAATGACCAGAGGGAAAATATCATCCTGGAATTTCTTGACAAGGGAAGAAAAGCAAAGGCGTCATTAAGGTTTAGATGTCCTAAGCCAGCTTCCGAGGTGCTCGGGACACAAGTGTGAAATGGCAGATGGAACTCACTCTTTCTGGCCACATAAAAGACTCAGTCCTCTGCTTTCCCAAGGGCACTAGAATGGAAGCAAAGCAAAGACCCAAAAAGGCTCCTCAAGCACATTTGGCCCAGTGCCCCTTGATTTTTAGTTATGGGAAATCTGAGGTCCAGGGAGAAGAATAAGTTTATAAGGTCACAGCTAGTACTTAAAGAAAAATAACGAGTAAGCCATTTCATTTGGTTTTGCTTTAGAAAAAATTTTTTTTGCTGAAATTTAATAGTGGATTCAAGTACCCTTCAGGCATGGTTATTCTGTAACAGTGCACAGTTTGAATATTGTGTGTGTTTTCTCTTTATAAGAATTTAATCAAAGAAAAATGCATACTAGTTTTGATGTAGCCATGGGTAAAAATACCCACTTTCTGGGTAAAAGTACCCACTTTCTGAGTGTTGAGAAGTTCATGGTCAGATGTGTCCATGCATTTTCTTTAACTCAGGGTCAGCCGATAGATCCCAACACCAGTGTTGTGGGAGCATCTATCTGTGCTCAGGTGCTCAGACCAGCATAAAGGTATTATTGATCCATTTTTAGATGAAGGGAGATACTGACTGTAACTTGTTAAAGGCTGTAGGATTTGTCCCACTTGCTCAGCCACGCTGGGCGATAACATCGCTCCCTGAGTTTCTCTAGTGTAGACCCTCATCTCTCAAACCCTTTTGCCACATAATCCCCCATCCCTTCCTACACTGTAACCAGATTTTGTCGGTTATAATTGACTCACTGTGCCTCTAGAGAACCCTGTCATTTCTTCTCTTGTCTATGATCTATCCTCTTAGCTCTTAGGAGCTTCCCTAGTGGCTCAGATGGTAAAGAATCTGCTTGCAATGCAGGAGAACCAGGTTCAACCCCCCAGTCAGGAAGATCCCCTGGAGAAGGGAATGGCAACCCACTCCAGTATACTTGCCTGGAGAGTCCCACGGACAGAGGAACCTGGTGGGCTACAGTCCATGGGGTCGCAAACAGCTAGACGCAACTGAGAGATTAACACTTTTACTTTTTCTTTTTTCTTAGCTCTTGGGCCTCCCTTGCCCCCTGCCCTTGCCATTCCCACTTCTTTGGTTATCACATGGTCAGGTAGGATGTAGACCCTGGCTCTTCTCTCTTCAGGGCCACCTCCTATCTTCTGACCCCACAGCCTTTTACAGAACAGACTAGGATGGTCTGAACAAGAGTTCGGCCAAGAGCACTGTGATTTTTCTTTCTCCCTAAAAAGTGAAACTCATGGAGACATGGAATATTTTATGTCAGGGAACCTTAGAACCAGAGGGGACCAATAGATCAGCTTTCCAGGTGGCTCCGTGCTAAAGAATCCACCCGCAATGCAGGAGACGCAGATTTGATGCCCGGGTCGGGTAGATCCCCTGGAAAAGGAGATGGTTACCCGCTCCAGTATCCTTGCTTGGAGAATTCCATGAGGAGAAGAGCCTATCGGGCCACAGTCCATGGGGTGGCAAAGAGCTGGACTTAGTGATTAAACAACAACACGCCTCTTGTTAGAGATTAGCATTTGCAGGCCAGGTAAAGTAACTGGCTTCACTGCACTTCATTTCACACAGCAATGCTAAATGTTAGTTCGGTCAAGGCGACCCTTCCCCCAGAGCAGTGAGCAGGTTGCCATGGCAGTGACTGTGTGAAACTGCCCTTGGCTGTGCTAGACGTCCTTCTGAGAGGCAACATGTGATAACCATCATTGTGTTCAGGGCATTTCCCTAGATCTCAGAACATCGAGGTCTCGGTTTGGGTTCGCCCAGACACAGACGCTGAGCCAAAGATCCCAGTGTACGTGGTTCATTTTACAGGTGGTCACAGGATACCCCAGTAGGGAGAGGGGAAGGATGGTGTGGAGGAAAGCACTCAGTACACGTGTGTTGTCGAATTGGTGATCACATGAGCTCCTGGGGCTCCATCTGGATGGGGATCTCTGAGAGTCAGTGTACCACATACCTCAGAATTATTCAGCGGAGGAGCAAGGAAGCTGGTGTATCTGCCCACCAACTCACCAGAGGAGGCTGTATCAGCCATCAGAAGGAGGAAGGTCAGGACACTTGATCTGTGTGTATGTTTGACTTACAAACACTGATTTTGATGACCCGTCATCCTTGCATCTCAGTCTTGGCAATTTGGAAGCTCAGGACCAATTTATAGCCCACCCAGGATCAGGGGCCTTCTTGTGAGACTTTCCAGTGGTCCAGTGGTTAAGAATCCACGCTTGCACTACAGAGGGTACAATTCAATCCATGATCAGGGAACTGAGGTCCTATATACTGCCATATGGTGATGCAGGCCAAAGAGCAAAAAAAAAAAAAAAAAAGGACCCTTTTCTTAACATGGAAAATAGACAAATAAATGAAAGTTAAGTACTCGCAGAAGCACCCTCCAGACTTTAATAGCTGTGATCTTACCTCTTTTTTTTTTAGTCTAATATTTAAAACATTTCCTCCCATGCATGACTTTTTGCTGAATATTTTTTCTATTAGTCTGCATGATATACAGCAATTTTCCTTTAATGAGTATGTGTTACTCCTAAATGGAGAGAAAATGGAAAGATATTTCCTCTCATAAGAATGTTTTTAACCATGATATCCCCTTAAATATCTTGGTTTTCTAAAAATACATGTTTTGCTAAAAGCATCCAAGGCAAAATGTGGCCTGCTGGTCAGATATCCAAGGTTTGGGTTGTTTTCTTTGCTGGTCAGAAGCCCTGAAGAAATGAAGATTCTGCTTTCTGATATTCATGGATGTGAGTCACAGGCCCATGCTAATCTTTCTTTGACATTTGGTTTCATGTTTCAAGGAAAATATTAAGCCAGGCATCACAGCTAAGAGAGATGGAGGGGAAGGAAGGAAGAAGAGGGAGAGTGGGGACAGAGGAAGGAGGGTTACAAATCTTGACACCACTCTTGTTTCTTTTGTTCAAGAGTCAAGAATGTGAATTGAGCATCTCTCAAAAGTTATTTATTTATAACTCTTTTCTCCTAAAAAGTGTTGGAAACAACCATGAAAATTTTAGGGAACATAACGTACAAGATAACAAGGAAGGAAGGAAAAGGAAGCAAAGGGAAAACCTAGGATAGGAAAAACAAGACAGGGATAAGACTAGCGTCTAAAATCCCTGCCATTAGGTTCTGCTCAGTATGGGCCAGCTTTACTCTGAGCTTCCTAACAGCCAAATCGAAATAGGAAACAATCAAATATGTGACTCATAGGTCAGTGGGTGGAGGGGTGGGAGAGACTCATTTATTTCCCATCCTATTGGATGGGAAACTGAGCTAAGTATTTTGGAGAACATATAGAAGGAGATAAAGAGACATTAGCCTTTGGATTCAAAGAGTCAGTGCCACTACTTATGAAGACAAGTAATAACACTAGCTCCCATCAGCTGAGCACTTTTTTTTTTTTTGGCTGCACTGAGCCTTCACTGCTGTGCACAGGCTTTTTCTACTTTCAGTACAAGGGGGCTACTCTCTAGTTGCAGTGCCCAGGCTTCTCACTGTGGTGGCTTCTCTGGTTGCAGAGAACAGGCTTTATGGCACACCGGCTTCAGTAGTTGTGGTGTACGGGCTGAGTTGCCCCACAGCATGGGAAATCTTCCCAGAGCGGGGATCGAACCTGTGTCCCTTGCACTGGAAGGCAGATTCTTATCCACTGAGTCACCAGAAAAGTCCTGAGCACTTCTTATATGCCAAGCACAGTCCCAGCCAGTGTATGTGTGGCACAAGAATACCCTGCATCAGGTACAGCTACTTATATTTGTAAAAGTAGAGTTAATGGTTTTAACCATTTGTAAAAGTAGAGTTAAGGCTTTCCCATTTGTATTTACTTACTCAGTTACTCAAAACAGCCCTGTAAGATATTAGCCAGGAAGACATTGTTTTTCCATGAGGAAGGCAGGACTGTACAGCTGATAGCTGGTGGACCTAGAATACAGATCCAGATTTCTCTGACAGACTGTTTCCACTACCTTGTGGTCTAAGAGGGCAGAACTCTGATGATGGAAATAGGATATGTGGCTCCAGGATCTTAAGCAGAGTTGGTGCAAAGTGTCTCCTCCCAGGGCCTCCATGAAAGGGTTGCTGGGTGTTGGGAAAGTCCCTTTTCTTCTGGGAGTTGCAGTGTCTTCAACTGGAAAATTAGAAGGTTGACAACTATCTTGGCAGATTCATTTCAGCTGTAACAGCCTATAGCTCCGGGCGGTTTCCCAGACTACACTCTGGGATGTTTCTAGTCGTTTTCGCATTAGCAGTTGCTCTGCGGTATGGCTTGGCTGCACCTCTCCGAGCCATTTAACCTTCGCCATTGTCCCAGCCTGCAAAGGGGCCGGGCTGGGCTTGCAGGCTGCATGTTAAAGGCTGAGAGAAGCCAGAACTCCTTTAAGCCTGAGGTGTCCTACGGGGTGTTTCCATAGCATCATCAAGACAGGCTTTGTTGTTGCTGACTGATGCTTCGTCTTCCATGCATCTTCTGGGAAGATCTAAGGTGGAAAGTGCTTGAAGTTGAAACCCAGACCTGGTGAAGAACTCACTTTTTCCCCCCTTTCATTTTTAAGCCTCTTCTGAGCCCAAAGATCCCATGTACATGTCTTTGATTCTTACAAGTTAGCTATGTCTCCATGGAGGGCCTCCCTGGGAGGGTAGGATGTTGTGTGTTAGTATCCTGCGCCCACATAAATAAACCCTGTCCTAAGCTGTAGGCTCCAGGTTTGTTCCTGGCATCCCTTTGCCTCAGAGTCTCTGTACTGAATAAAACAGAAATGTTTAGCAAATCCCAAGAAATTCCTTGTTTAATGGAAAAAAGAGATCCCTGAGTTTATATTTCAAAATGTGATTTCCATGTTCCCACTGCATTAAGGCAAGTTCTCCTTACCAAATCCCCAGATGTCTGGTATGCTTTTCTAAAAATGCCTGTATTTAGCATCTAGAATTCATTTTGGGCACCTGATGTAGACACGGTTCTCCTCTGAGCCCTGTAGAAGATAGAGTCCCCGAGGGTGACTCAAACCCCACCCTATAATTTAGTTATAGAGGTTATGTTAGAATCCATAGGACATGTCAGCTCTAGCCTGCAGGCCTACTTTCTCCTCTACATGTTGATCTTTTTGAAAAAAATTTTAAAGGTAATTATTTATTTGTTTGGGGCCATTCTGAGCGTTTGTTGTTGCGCCTGGGCTTTCTCTGGTTGCAGTGGGTAGGGGTTACTCTCTGGGTGCAGTGCACGGGCTTCGCCTTGTGGGGGCTTCTCCTGTTGCGGAGCACAGGCCCTAGAGCATGAGGACTCAGTAGCTGCAGCTCGCAGGTTCCAGAGTGCTGGCTGAGTAGTTGTGGCATAGGCTTGGTTGTTGTGCAGCACATGGGATCTTCCTGGACCAGATATGGAACCCGCGTCTCCTGCAATTGGCAGGCAGATTCTTTACCACTGCGCCACCCAGGAAGTCCTACATGTTGATCTCATACTGTGCAATATACAGCACCTTGGTATGGCCATCTCTCTTCCTACCAGACGATGAGAGGGTCAGCTCTGGAGTTGGCCACAGACAGCTCCTCTCACTTGCTAACCTGCCATCTAGCAACTGCCTTGGAAATGTCTCTATGCATTGTATTTTCTTCTTCCAGTCTCTTTGAAGAGTGAGGTTTTTTTATTTGCTTCTTGTTTCTGCCAAACCTGAACTGCCCCCTTCCTAAAATGCTTGCCCCTTTTCCTAAAAGTAATTTGTATATATTGTTGAAAGAGAAAGAAAGAGACAGTGTGTGCAGAGAGAAATTTAGAAAAACTTAGTAAAGAGATAAAATCCCACCACAGCAAATTTACTGCTGTTAATATTTTGGACTTACGAAAATATGTTTGCCTGTGGTTATTTATCCTCAACCCTTGTCAAATTATGTGAATTTCTAGTTGGAGAATAAAAATGCAAAAAGACAAAAACGCCAAAAAATGAGGGTAATAACTACATTATATAGTGAGCAGTTTTTGTCTATCATAAATCATCTTCAAAACCTTGTTTGTTAGTAGCTGCACGGTATTCAGTTGTATGGATGAAGCTGCAATTTTAACCATTTCCTTTGTGCTGGACTTGCAGGTAGTTTACACTCTCTTACTTCCAGCCCACCTTGAAGGTGGTAGTTGTAGCTTGGTAGCCACTTTCAGAGCCTATAGCTCTTGTCTGAGCCTGGGCTAGGTCTGGAGATAAAGTAGGAAAACCACCGGCTTGCCACCAGGGAAAGGGGTAGTGGGCTCTCTTAGTGGGCTATGTATGTGATACACAGGCTGGGTATCATGTCTACTACTCTGAAATCTCATATTAGGAGCCCTCCTCTTGCAGCGCAGCAGAGTCTGAAGGCACTTACTGAGTCATCTAATGCGACAGTGTTCACTATAATCTTAGAGTTATATATGTATACGTAAACACATAGTTCATTCTTTTCTAAGTCTGAAAAGTGGTTTTAGGGGTGAGGATGGGGAGAAAGCTCCCCAAGAGAAGCTGAGTCTGAGCTACTTCTGGAAGGACAAAGTGACAAAGAGGAAGCAGGGAAGATTGGCAGTGGGGGGAGGGAAAGGTCATTCCAGGAAAAGCAAAAAATGCCCAGAAAGGGAGCTGGGCAGGGTTGGGTATGTGCCAGGACTTTGTTCCAACATGAGTTTAGGATGCCTGTGTGAGCATGACAGGGGCCGCCCCTGGAGAGTCTGCAGGGGACATGTGCTGAGACGTCTCTAATGCCTCACCAGGGGGACATTTCAGCCAAAGTCTTGATGAACCACTAAGGTTACAGATAGAGTTCTGAGCTCAGCAGACATGCAGGATGTCTGAGAAAGTCACCGTAGCATCTGTGTGGGGGACAGGAGATGTGGGGGTTTCTGGGGAGAGGCAGTGAGTGAGGACTCTGAGCCTCTGGGGCACAGGAACTGGGATTTTCTTTACCACTGCCTGACGCATGATAAGTGCTCCGTATTTGTCACATCTGAAAGAGCTTGTTACAAGATTCCAGGAGGAATGCTGAGGGCAGTGGCCGTGAGAAGAGTCGGGTGGGGTCCCACTGGGAAGACATTTAGAAAGGAGCATGGCTGAGATTTACTGGCTTTGAAGCGAAGGACCCCAATAGACCTTATTTTTCATCCCTGAACAAAAACTAGAAGGTGGCTTTTGAAAAGGTATTTGACTTCAGGAACCCATAGGCCAATGGAATGTTTCTAGAGCTTTTGAAACCCTAATCTCTGCTTTGTGAATTACATAGTTTGGTTCTATTCAATGGGTCCCTTTTTCCCCCGAAACACCACCTGTGAAATAAGTTCAACGCCGTACTGTCTTAATGTAAAAATATTTCCTCAAAGCCACTGTATAAATTAATTACTCTTCAGGGAATAAGCTAATCGAATTTCCCTTATACAATGTATTCCATTCACAGGTTCTACCTTGCTGTTGGGGTAGGTTATGAATCAACTGTTTCTGAAGGATTATGAGCTATAATAAATGTCAATATGGGCTCTGATTGATTTCCTGCAGCCTCACTAGCTGTGATTTCATTTGGTAACTTAATACTAATTGTGTCGCTTTGATTACCTTTGATTTTCATCATATTTCCAGCACCTTACTAGAGTACCTGGAACAAGCAGGGTGCCCAGTAAATGCCTTTTGAATGAAGGTGGACTTTGAATCCTCTAAAAATTTTAGAGAAGTTAGAGAGGACTCCTGCAGTTCAGGTGGGCATTCACTTAAGAAGTAAAACCAGGATTTGGTCCTTGAAGCCGTGACATAGACTTGATCCCAGCACTTGTTGGAGACATTGAGTGAATCTTAGCTCCCTGATCAATCCTGTCTGTGAAACAATGCCTGGTGCTGACCCACAGCCCTCAGTTCAAGACTGTGCCTTAAGCAATAATGCAAACTTTTCTGTGTGCATTCAGCTTTTACTGAGCACCTACTGTGTGTCAACACAATAGCAGACATTCATGGCACTCCTTGAATTCCAAAGAGCTTTCTTATTTTGAACCTTTTGACCACCTTGGTGGATATTTTCATCCCCTTTTGAAGATGAGCAAAATGAGGTTTGGAAACACTTAAGTTTCTCATCCAAGGTGGTGTATGTAATCAAAGGGAAGACTGGCTGTCTCAGCTCCATCTTCATGGTTCCAGAAACTGTTTCTGGATCTCCTTTTACCAGCTGTGTAAGCAGTGGGGACTCTGAAGTAGGGGGTCAGGGTGTCGGAGGGTTTGGGTCCCTGACTCCTTGCCTTTCTGCTTTGTGACCCTGAGCAGCTCCTTCTTCTCTCTGGCCCTCAGTTTGTAGTGCCCAGGTGAGAGGTGATGAACCGAGGGGCACCAGAACAGATGGAGAGGAGCAGCTGGACACAAGAATGTTAAGGAGAAAATCACCTGGACATGATGATTGATACCCAGTAAGGCAGGAAAGAGTGGCTTAAAATAACAGCCATTTATTATTGTTCCTGAGTCTGCAAATCAGCTGGGGTGGGTCTGCCAATCTGGGCCATGCACGGCTGACCTTGGCTGGGCTGCATCTGTGGTCAGCCAGAAGCTGGCTAACCTGAGAGAGCCTCACACACATGTCTGGCAGTTGCCTGGCTATCCACCAGGGTGACAAGGGTGAATGGAGCACACATCTCTCATGCTCTTCCAGGCTAGCCCAGGCTTGTTCATGTGTCAGTGGTGGAATTCCAAGACCACGAGCAGAATCATGCAAGATCTCCAAGGGTTAAAGAAATAGACTCCATCTCTTCATGGGGAGAAGCTGCACAGTCACTTTGTCAGGGCCTTGGATACAGAGACATGAACAAGTGCAGCCATAGTGATCGCCTGAAGCTGATATAATCAATCCGTTTCCCTGGAGACCCTAGAATAGCTTCAGACTAAGCCAGAAGCTGCAGAGCTGAACCATAGCATGATAGCCCCCAGTAGAATTGCCTGTACAAACGGGGCTTTAGTGAGGCATCAGCCTGTATGCGAGGAAAGTTACAGGAAACGAGACTAAGACTTCCTGCCATTCAGTACATGAGGGGGAGATTTCCGTCTTGTCTCCATACTAGACACACCTGGGCTTCTCTAGCGCTGGTTATAATCTTAGAAATTTGTGACTCATGAGGTGAATGAATTTCTCTCTCTAGCCATCTACCAGAAAGCTTGGAGCTGAATAGTAACCCACTACTAACAAAGAGTCAGACACAACTTTGCGACTGAACAACAAGGGCTAACAAACACAGAGATCTTGTGACTTACATTTTGGTGCTGATTTCACTTTCAGCTCCATTATATTGTTCCTTTTGACAGGTTTCCTCCCTACTCACTTTAAATCTTGCTTTGTTTGATTGCATTGTATGTTTTTGTAAGTGGTAAGTTTTTAAGAAAGTGGATGGAAAATAAAATGACTGAATGAATAAGCGAACAGAATGCCTTCATATACCCAAAAATGCGTTGAAAATCAGGGAGGTTTTTTTATTATTGTTTGTTTATTTTTTTAATTTTTATTTATTTATTTTTGGCTGCCCTGGGTCTTCATTGCTGTACTCGAGCTTTCTCTAGTTGGCAGCAAGTGGGGAGCTTCTCTTGGCAGTGGAGCATTCCACTTGTGGAATTCATTCATTCCCATGAATGCTTGTGGAGCATTCATGGGCTTCAATAGGTGCAGCTCTCAGGCTCCGGAGTGCAGGCTCAGTAGTTTTGACTTTCAGGATCTAGAGCACTCAGGCTTCAGTAGTTGTGGCCCATGGGCTTAGTTGCCCTGAGGCATGCGGAATCTTCCTGGACCAGGGTTCAAGCCCATGTCCCCTGCATTGGCAGGTAAGTTCTTAACCACCGGACCACCATGAAAGTCCTTTTTGTTTACTTTTTAATCAGTTTTTTTTTTCTTTAAGGCCTACTTTGAGGACTGGAAATTCATACCTGAAAACTGTATCTTCTAGCAATATTTAATTTTGGAAAGACCGCAGTTACCTTTCTCACCACTAGGTGACACTCGGTCATTATCCTCTCTACGGTGAATCTAGCTGTACAGACTCTGCTGAAAGGACTGTGGTATATTTGTGAATGGCCCCTCTAAAGCATAAAACCTATGTTTTATATGGGGTTGGGTGTATAAATATTTGGCAATGGAATGGAAAATGTTGAGGGCATGGTATCTTGTATGTGGGTTAGCTCCTGCCTGCAAGAAGCTTACAATCTAGCCCAGAGGTTTTCCTAACCCCTTAAATGCAGTCTTCAGTGGCCCTGAGCAAAATGTAAATGAAACTTATGGTAGAGAAACCTACCGCTGCTGCTAAGTCGCTTCAGTCGTGTCCGACTCTGTGCGACCCCATAGATGGCAGCCCCCCATCCCTGGGATTCTCCAGGCAAGAACACTGGAGTGGGTTGCCATTTCCTTCTCCAATGCGTGAGAGTGAAATGTCAAAGTGAAGTCGCTCAGTCATGTCCGACTCTTCGAGACCCCATGGACTGCAGCCCTCCAGGCTCCTCCGTCCATGGGATTTTCCAGGCACCAGTACTAGAGTGGGGTGCCATAAAAGTGCTCTTTTTCTCCGAGATTATGTTTTTCTACTTTTTTGGTGTTAAAATTTCATTTATGAGATGATTTTAGTAGTAAGAATAAGATGGTAGACACTTTTTATTTTTTTGGTAAAAAAATGTTTCTGCTTGACAATGAAAAGTGAACAAATCCATAAAGCCTTCAAAGCTCTTTTGGGGAATTTAAAACTTTTGGACCTACAAAATCCAAACTTCTGAAAAATCTACAATTGTGTAAGAGGAAACCAATGTAGTAATATTTAGTATAATCCTTCCCAACATTTACATATATCAGCCCCTTCACAGAAAATATGATCTCATATTGCGTACAGTCCAGCTCCTATTATAAACCATGCTTTTTTTTTAAGTATAATATTTAGGAAAATAATGATTATTCTCCTTCCTCCCCTCTCGTTGGGAATTCTGAATCTACCCTTTGAGCACACTAGACTACTTAGACCTCAACAATTACTGGCCGTTGCCATGTTCTTAGCTTTTATAGAGACTAAAAGACGATCTGTTTTCCACCTTTGTTTTTATTTTAAAGCTGTTATTAAGGACATCTTCTGTTATATTACGCCGTAGACCTTAAAGTTCCATGTGAGGAAGTTTTAGGAACCTTTCTAGTGTCCTGTGGATCAATCTTATCTTCTCCTTCCAGGGAACAAGACAGCATGTTATCTTTTTGCCTTCACTGAGTGTAGCCTCTTTTCATATTTTATACTCAACCAAAACAACTTTAACCTTAACATTTCCTATTTCCTGGATTCTTCTATTTTTATCAACCTTATAATGTCTTTATTATAAGCTCTCCAAAGCATATGTTGGAGTGATGTACAAATACTTCCAAAATAGAAATAGATTTCTTTATATAATAAATGGTGTGTTTTGTAAAGCACTGAATTATTCAATATGAATTACAAATGCCTCCAGAATATGTTCCAGGACTGTCCTAACAAGAAAAGCTTTAGTATTCTCTTATTTGAAATCATTTCACATATTTAAACCTTCTTTCCTGGACTAGTAATCCCTGTTGTGGGAAGAAACTTTGTTTTGAATCCCTCATAGTTTCTAGAACAATGCCAGGACCTAAGGAATGCTCAGCAAATACTTACTGATCGACTAATCCACTGATCTGTGTGTTCTGGGAGAATTAGAAAAACTTTCCTATATGGGCTGCAAGGAAGTAGACAGAAGGCCTAACACTCACCTCCCTAATCCTTGGCTTCTCCAATGTTAAACATGATGGCTAAGGTCTCTTAACATTCTGGGACTTCGCAGTTGTTAAGCAGAAGGGCAGGAAACATGGAAGGTAATGAGTGAAAGCTTTCAGATTCATGGAGGCAGAAATAAATGTGGTATTGTGGAGAAGCTTGCAGGATGGAGAAATGGTTTTTAAACTGTAAAGTGTGGTGAAGTGATGCCTCTTTAGTTTACAACCTTTTGGCTTTACTACTGCTTTAACTCTATGCCCTTTCTTTAGCTCTAAGGGGACTGTGTTGGTATTCATGAAAACTGGTTTGGACTGGTGCTCCTCCTGAGCAGCAGGGCAGCCTCCAGGTGGTCATCTGGTCAGTGGTGCAGGTCACACCAACAGCTGGCCGGGCCTGCTCCTTTCCGATGACACGTGGTTTGCTGGTTGTAGCAGGGATGCTGTTTTGTTATGATGGTGACTTGTTGGATGAGTGTGGTGTCATCTGCGCTGTGTTCATTGATTCTTTTTGACTTTACTATTTTTTTAAACTAAAGGTTGCGTTATTTAAACTTTCAGTATCATACACGTGTGTTTTTTTTTTTTTTTTTTAGTATAAAGTATACGGGGGTGTCATAGCCTAAGGAGAACAGGCAAACAGCTATTAGATAGACTAAATAGTAAAGAGAAAACATTTGGCTGGTTTATATCCCCATATTCATGTTATCTAGTAAAGTAGCTACATGATATTTGGTGTTGTCTTTATGTACATTGATTAAATTGTGGGCTCTGGATTGCGGTTTCTTCTTATGAAATTGGTGGTACTTGTGCTGTCAGTTTAAGATAATTTGCCTTTATGAATGAGGATAAACTGAATTTTGGTAAGGAGATACTATGTTGTTTTCACCTTTAGATCTCGTTCTTTCTGTCCAATGCCTGTTATTGTTAAGTTGCCAGAGGCTGGCTGGGATTTCAGAGAGTATTACCTAGGGCTGGCATGTCCTTCTGGAGAGAGTCCCATGCCTGTTTTCATGTTGATCTGCCTATTGCAAATCTATGGAGTTTCTGATGAGGAAAGGAATTAGAAATACCTCTGGGTAAACAAGTCTTAACAAGAAGGAAAGCACACATGTGAAAAGTAATAATAATTCAACTATCAGACTTGACACGGCACAGAAGGTTTGCTATTTTATCAAAGTTATTTCACTTACAGAAAGATTGCTGCTCTGCTCTTGAAGGATGATTCCAATCTATTCTGTAGTAACTGCTTGATACCTCTCACTTAGTTCCTTTATCTCTCCTTGCCCTCAACCTTGGTTTTTATTATCCTTCTATAGCATTTAAAGGGTCTGCTGCTACTGCTAAGTCACTTTAGTCATGTCCGACTCTGTGTGACCCCATAGACAGCAGCCCACCAGGCTCCCCTGTCCCTGGGATTCTCTAGGCAAGAACACTAGAGTGGGTTGCCATTTCCTTCTCCAATGCATGAAAGTGAAAAGTGAAAGTGAAGTCGCTCAGTCGTGTCTGACCCTCAGCAACCCCATGGACTGCAGCCTTCCAGGCTCCTCCATCCATGGGATTTTCTAGGCAAGAGTACTGGAGTGGGGTGCCATTGCCTTCTCCATTAAAGGGTCTGAGCCACCATGATTTGGAAGGTAAAACAGTAGCAACAAGAGAAACCAATTTTATGCATAGAGAAATGGAAAACCTAGCTATTAGTAATAATTAAACCTTCCCAGTTTCATGTGTAAATAGTTTTCTATTGCTTTGTAACAAAATACCACAAACTTCAGTGGCTTAAAACAACACAGTTGTATTACTTCATAGTTTCTATGTTATGTAAATTAATACATACATATATTATGTATTATATCATCGTTTCTGTAGGTCGGAAATCTGGGCACAGCATGGCTTGATTTTCTGCTTAGAGTCTCACTGGGCTGAGATCAAGGTGTCCCCACGGCTGCCATGCTCACCCAGATGGAGCCTTCCAAGCTCCCTGCTTATAGACAGTTCATTTCTGAGGTCCCTGTTTCCTTGTTTGTCGTCAGCTCCGGGCGGCTGCCCATTTTTCCGTGCCACATGAACTGTATCTTCGAGCCAGAAAAAAGATGACAAATTCTTGTGTTTCAAATCCATAACCAACCAGAGAAGACTTTGCAAGTTTAAAAGGCTCATTTGATTAAGTCAGGCCACCCAGGTAACCTCCCTGTCTTAAGGTCAACTATGCCATTTAACATAACGTGATCATGGGCACAAAGCCCATCCCGTTGGCAGTCTTGGAGAGCATCCAGGGCATGAGGCTCATCTTAGAATTCTGCTCACCCTTGATGGAAGCTGCTTATCAGGACCAGCAGGCATCATGCCTGCCACGGAAGATATGAAATGCATGTAAGTCCTTCTCTGTCTCTTCACAGTTTGCATAACACTTCCACAGATGTGATCTTATTGTCTCTTAAAAAAAAGAAAATAAAAAGCTCTACCAAGTTTTCATTTTATATGCAAGGAAATTGGAGCCCAAGGAGATTATTAACCCAAAGGTAACAAACCCAGCAATTTGGAGCTGGGACTTTTGACTCACGGATGAGATACTCTGCTCTAAGACAGCATATTTCTGCTCTCAAGAACCTTGTCATTTGGAAGACAATGGGAGACACAGAAAGCAGTTGCAGATTAAAGAATAAATATATCCTAGTGGTATTTTTAAGTGCAGCTTCAATTCAAGGGCAGAGCGAGGCTGGGGTATCTTTGGATACTTGATGGGGAAGTGGGGCTCCCTGGGTGGCGCTAGTGGTAAAGAGCCCACTTGCCAATGCAGGAGATGTAAGAGACAAGGGTTGGATCCCTGGGTCGTGAAGACCCTCTGGAGGAGGAATGGCAACCCACTGCAGTGTTCTTGTCTGGATAATCCTGGCAGGCTATGGTCCACAGGGTCGCAAAGAGTCGGACACGACTGAAGTAGCACAAACACATGCAGAAGGCAAGACCAGGGAGCAAGCAGGGGCACTGTCTCTGTAAAAGCAGGAACAAGCAACGTGTGTTTGGGGGAAGGGGAGAAACCTGTCAAAGGGTTAATGACCTGTCAGAGACCCAGGGATAGGTCGTTAGACATTAAGGAATTGTTATGTTTATTTAGCTGGAGAATGATTTAAAAGAGCCGTGTTTTAATGGGGAGTTAAAGGTTCATATAGCCTTCCATCCATTCAGCAATTCCACACCTACGTATATACCCTAGGCACATACATGGATCATGAAATCGATTTGGGGGGGCTTTGAACAGCATTTAAAATATAGAATAGGATGGAATGGAATATATTAAAGGACAGAGGATGCAGTAAGGGTAATAAGTATGGTTTCTTGAGGTAGTTCCTCCTCGTGTGTGTACATGGACATATTTTGTGTTTTGTATAGTATACTGTGATATAAAATATATTTTTACTGTGAGTTGCAGTCAAAATATTTCAAAAAAGACTAACAAGAAAAACCCTGGCAACTGTGTACTCTTGCAGATGTGTCCATACGTACAGTGATGCTGGTAGCAGCACTGTCCATAATCATCAGTTATTGAAAACTGCCTTAATATCCATCCTCAGGAGAAGAGAAATGAGTTTCTGGTTATGCATGTAGTGAAGTACAGAGTGACACTTAAAAAACTAGAGACTCGTGTATCATCCTAGGTGAAAAGCCTCGAAAATGAAAGATGAAACATGGTCTCTGAATTATAAAGGTATTATATCATCATATAAAACTTGAACATACCAAACGATGAAATACTTTATTTATGGGTCCTGGAATGTGAAGTCAAGTGGGCCTTAGAAAGCATCACTATGAACGAAGCCAGTGGAGGTGATGGAATTCCAGTTGAGCTCTTTCAAATCCTGAAAGGTGATGCTGCAAAAGTGCTGCACTCAATATGCCAGCAAATTTGGAAAACTCAGCAGTGGCCACAGGACTGGAAAAGGTCAGTTTTCATTCCAATCCCAAAGAAAGGCAATGCCAAAGAATGCTCAAACTACCGCACAATTGCACTCATCTCACACGCTAGTAAGGTAATGCTCAAAATTCTCCAAGCCAGGCTTCAGCAACACATGAACAGTGAACTTCCATATGTTCAAGGAAAGGCAGAGGAACCAGAGATCAAACTGCCAACATCTGCTGGATTATTGAAAAAGCAAGAGAGTTCCAGAAAAACATCTATTTCTGCTTTATTGACTATGCCAAAGCCTTTGACTGTGTGGATCACAATAAACTGTGGAAAATTCTGAAAGAGATGGGAATACCAGACCACCTGACCTGCCTCTTGAGGCAGGTCAGGAAGCAACAGCTAGAACTGGACATGGAACAACAGACCGGTTCCAAATAGGAAAAGGAGTACATCAAGGCTGCATATTGTCACCCTGCTTATTTAACTTGTATGCAGAGTACATCATGAGAAACGCTGGGCTGGAAGAGGCACAAGCTGGAATCAAGATTGCTGGCAGAAATACCAATAACCTCAGATATGCAGATGACACCACTTTTATGGTAGAAAGTGAAGAAGAACTAAAGAGCCTCTTGATGAAAGTGAAAGAGAAGAGTGAAAAAGTTGACTTAAAGCTCAACATTCAGGAAACGAAGATCATGGCATCTGGTCCCATCACCTCATGGGAAATAGATGGGGAAACAGTGGAAATAGTGCCAGACTTTATTTTTTTTGGCTCCAAAATCCCTGCAGATGGTGATTGCAGCCATGAAATTAAAAGACGCTTTACTCCTTGGAAGAAAATTTATGACCAACCTAGATAGCATATTCAAAAGCAGAGACATTACTTTGCCAACAAAGGCTCTGGTTTTTCCAGTGGTCATGTATGGATGTGAGAGTTGGACTATAAAGAAAGCTGATCACCTAAGAATTGATGCTTTTGAACTGTGGTGTTGTAGAAGACTCTTGAGAGTCCCTTGGACTGCAAGGAGATCCAACTAGTCCATTCTAAAAGTGATCAGCCCTGGGTGTTCTTTGGAAGGAATGATGCTAAAGCTGAAACTCCAGTACTTTGGCCACCTCATGTGAAGAGTTGACTCATTGGAAAAGACTCTGATGCTGGGAGGGATTGGGGGCAGGAGGAGAAGGGGACGACAGAGGATGAGATGGCTGGATGGCATCACCGACTCGATGGACGTGAATTTGAGTGAACTCTGGGAGTTGGTGATGGTCAGGGAGGCCTGGTGTGCTGCGATTCATGGGGTCACAAAGAGTCGGACACGACTGAGCGACTGAACTGAACTGAACTGGAACGTTAGTAGGAGTATAAACGTGCATGAGGATGATACAGCAGTTGAGGACAGTGGTTATGGCTGATGAAGGCGAGAGGGCAGTGGCATCAGGGAGAGGGACATTCCCTTTCATCTGCTGTGTTAAATTGGGGGATGCACTAACACAACATAGTCATCAACTATACTCCAATAAAAATTTGTTAAAAATTGAGTGATGGGAACCCAAATGTTTGAGATATCATTCCCTCTATTTGCTCAAATACAGGGCTCAAAATATTCTATAGTATGTTTGCTTACAGCAGAAGAGAAGTAGAGGCGGAGGCGGGGAAAGTGTCAGTAAAAGCGTTCGTTGTTCAGTCATGTCCAACTCTTTGTGACATCATGGACTGTAGCCCACCAAGGCTCCTCTGTCCATGGAATTCTCCAGAGAAAAATACCGGAGTGGGTAGCCATTCCCCTTTCCAGGGGATCTTCCCAACCCAGGCATCAAACCTCGGTCTCCAGCATTGCAGGCAGATTCTGTACTGTCTGAGCCCCCAGGGAAGCCCGCTTAGAGCAACACTATAGGATAATTCACAAGTCAGCACTGGGAAAAGACTGATTTGGAGATTTGCAACAGTGTAGCTTTGAGGCAATGAACTTGGACTAGGGTGATGACAAGAATAGGCCATTCTCATAAAGTGGTATGTGTGATAGCAAGTGGTAATAATAGCCTGTATTTTGGATGGGCTTTTCAAAAGAGCAAAACACTTTTATAGACATCTTCTTAGGTTATGGTAACCAGGTAGAGCAGTTGTTTATTGTGACCAACCTCAGAAATTTGAAATTCAGAGAAACTGAATGACTTGGCTGAGACAAGATAGTAAGGTATAGGGAAGTGGGGAATTGAATCTGGTCTGCTCATGTTTTTTCCATCTTTCAAGACTGGCATGTGGGGCCCAGCTTTGACCAAAGTCCAAGTGCTGTTCTTTAAATCTCTGGTTTTCATTTCTGTGTGTCACAAACATATGGGCATGTGATAGGAAGACTGTGATTATGGAGACGTCTTCAGCTCTCAAGAAGCGAGCACACTGCTGTAACTCACTCCCATCTTCAAGGTGCTGGAGCAGGTCCTCACCTGTGCTTCCCCTGTTGGTCATGGGTCATGTTCCAAGTGTCAAATGACACTGAAAGGGAGACTTCAAGGGCGAACATCTGGTAGATTCCTGCTGGCTGAGCGTCAGGGGAGGTCAGAGGGCAACTGGTGAGGGAATGAGGCCTGGTGCAACCTTCTGTAGGAATGTTTATAGCCACCCTATGTGCGGCTAGAGATGCTTAGACTGGAGCCAGATGTTCTCCTTAGCAAAAAAAAAACAAAAAACAAAAAAAGGCAACAAACCCAGACATCTTCCACAGACGGGAACTAACAAACAAAACCATGGGTGTGTAACAGTAACTGAATGCTGTTGTTCAGAAGTGGTTTCACTCTATAAACAACAGAAGAAAAGACAAAAGGAAATATTTTTGGATCTAAAATGTGATAGGCTCTGTGTTAGTTTTGTTTTGTTTACTTTTATAATGGGAGTATAATTGCTTTGCAATGATGTGGTAGTTTCTGCCGTACAAGGTGAATCAGCTCTGTGTACACGTGGATCCCTTCCATGTTGAGCCTCCTTCCCAGCACCTCCCATCCACCCCTCTGTGTGATCACAGAGCACTGAGCTGACCTCCCTGTGCTTTAGAGCAGCTTCCAAATAGCCATCTATTTTACACATGGTAGTGTATATATGTCACTGCTACTCTCTCGATTTGTCCCGCCCTCTTTCCCCTGCTGTGTCAGGTTTTGGTGACTGTCATCTCATGTAATTTTCCCCACAACCCTCTGAGGCAGATGTTGCTATTGTTCAGTCATGTCTGACTCTTTGTGACCCCCATGGACTGCAGCACACCAGGCTTTCTTGCTCAAACTCATGTCCATAGAGTCGGTGATGCCATCCAACCATCTCATTCTCTGTCATCCCCTTCTCCTCCTGCCTTCAATCTTTCCCAGCATCAGGGTCTTTTCTAGTGAGTCAGCTCTTTGTATCAGGTGACCAAAGTATTGGAGCTTCAGCTTCAGCATCACTCCTTCCAATGAATATTCAGGACTGATTTCCTTTAGGATGGCCTGGTTGGATCTCCTTGCAGTCCAAGGGACTCTCAAGAGTCTTCTTCAATACCACGGTTCAAAAGCACCAATTCTTCGGCACTCAGCTTTCTTCACAGCCCAACTCTCACATCCGTACATGACCACTGGGAAAACCAGAGCCTTGACTAGACGGACCTTTAGACAATGCAACAGTGAAAGTGAGAGAGAAAGAATACTTGTGTATAAGCCATCATGTGGTGACCATGGAAAGAAGTAAATCGGGGGGGGGGGNNNGGGGGGGGGGCGGGGCTGGAATACTGGAAGGAGAAATATGGACCTTTGGGCTGGGAAACCATTCTGGTTTCTTGAGCAGACCATATTCTAGGTGAATGCTGTGTTCTGGCATGTTCCACCAGGCAGTGAAGTGCTCGATGAGCCAGGGTAGAGGCAGCAGGGACAGAGAAAGGAGATGGGGGCGGAGCTGCTGGCAGCTTCCCAGTTCCCCACCCCCACTGCCAGCCCTACAAAACAGTCACAGGGCCCCAGCTACCCCAGGAGCTGAGCAGATGCCTCCCTCTAGAGGTGCAGCGAGAAGCTGTGTGTCTGGCATCACAAGTCAGAATGCAGAACATAGTTTGCCACAGAAACCATGTCCTTCTTGGTGTTGGATTTTGGCCTGCAGAACCTGCGGTACTGTGGACTAGATGGGCTTTTTCTGGGCAGGTCTGGAAGCCAGTGCGTACTTAGTCACTCAGTCGTGTCCAACTCTTGCAACCCCATGGACTGTAGACTGCCAGGCTCCTCTGTCCATGGGACTTCCCAGGCAAGAACACTGGAGTGGGTTGCCATTTCCTTTTCCAGGGGATCTTCCCAACCCAGAGATTGAACACACATCTCCCACGTCTCCTGCACTGGCAGGCGGGTTCTTTACCACTAGCAGCACCTGGGAAGCCCCTGGGAGCCCAATCACCATGAATAACATAGTGGGTTGGCCAATAAGTTCATCCTGGCTTTTCCGTAACATCATACAGAAAAACCCAAACGAACTTTTTGGGCAACTCAATACATTCTTTGGGAAGATGTTATAGTTCAGCTTTCAGTAGGTTTTTGGGATCTAGTCTGCCTTAAGCCAAGGACGGCCTACCTTGGAGGAATGCTGAGATGTGAGGTGTTAAGCATCTGGGTCACAGTGCTTGTTGAGGGAGGGGACGGGGTGTGACATTCGCTGAGCAAGCACCTGGGACGGTGCTGGTCTCTGTGTACCCTCCCATCTAGTTCCAATTCTAGTTCTGGGGGGTCGGTGGGGGCATTTTTGTGCAGGGGATTGGACTCTGACAGAGGTTAATTAGCTTTTCCAAGGGTAGACAGGGAGAACTGAGGTCTGTAGTTCAAGTACTTTCCAGACAGAGATCAAATCTTTTGATTGGAGGTTCTCTTCCTGCCCCACCCTTGACCCTTACCATCATTGTGATAAAAATAACCCATAAGAAAGCCTCATGGGGGCACCTTTGGAAAACATAACCAGTCGCCCGAGGCTGTGTGACACTGGTTGGGTGGTAACACCCCTCGTAGCCGCGCCTGCCCTTTCCCCCACACGAAGATGGTAGGTACTGTTATACCCATTTCTTCTCTGTGTCTGGCTGAAAACTCCTACTGTCAAATCAGTGACTGTTTATGGTCATTAATAAAAGGGCCAGTGAGGAAGGGGGAGAAAGGGAAGGCACCCAAGGATGGGAGGGACCCGGGGAGATGGGAGGTGGCAAGAGGCAGATGGGCGTGAGCTCCCTGGGGGGCAAAGCACATACTATGTGGTGCCTCTTCCTGCTGAGAGCCTCATCCACACCTTTGGCCCCACAGCCCAAGGACCCACTGGATTGCTGTCACCGTTTGGTCTTGTCCATTCCCAAACCTGCATGGGTCTCTTTCTAGCCGAGATTTCTGCTTCTCTGTGAGCCAGCCTCTGCCCTGGCCCAGGAGGATCCAACCTAACCCCAGTGTGACCAGGTGATTCAGACTTGCCATATCAAAAATTTCCCCACCCTACCTTCAGGGGAGACCTGGGGCCTTCTTCTTGGCACTGACAGCAGACGTGTGAAGGCGATGTTCCAGGTCACTTATACTCCGGCTTCTATTTACACAGCAAGCATTAACCCATTGCCCACAGTGTGCCAGTCTGCATGACACACTGGAGCATAAGATACAGTCTTGGTCTGGAGTCATTAACAGTGGAGAGAGAGGGGGGAAGAAAGAGAGTGAGCAAGAAAGAGATGTTCTACCAAAGTATATTTTATGCCTGAAGAAGGCCCCAAAACCTTGGGAGTAGAGATAAGTGAGTATCTGAGTGTCCTTGAGATCAGGGAACTGGGGACACCTTCTCTGAGGTGGTGACCTCTGAGCTGGGCATGGAAGGAGGAAGCATTTACCAGGTATGTAGGGGATTGGGGAGTCCAAGTGATGGGAACTCAGTGGGCAGCAGTGTAAGCAAGAGAAGCTTGGTTGGCCAGAGCATGGCAGCTGTGGACCAGCTGAGTTTGGAAAATCAGGTGTTGTTACTAAACTAAATGTATGGTGCTCTTCACTGTTTAGTCAGACTGGGATTGGCAACTGCATGGGAGGACTTTTGTGTAGATACTGGGTGATGCTGGAAAGCCACCATGGGTAGAAGGCCTTGGAAGTCAGACACTGTGAGTTCTAAAACTTGTTTTAATAAGCAATTTTGTTAGAGCTTGGGAAATTCAAAGGAATTCAAATTGCATTGTATGTACACGCCAGTCCAAAGAAAGCAGATCTCATCCTCTACCAGTTATTGTATTTCCAGAGCCCTGTTCATAATTAATTAAAGAACATTCTCCCCTGAATTATTAGAGCAGAAGAATCCCACCATCCCAATATCTGCTAGTTCAATCAGTTCCGTTCAGTTCAGTCGCTCAGTCGTGTCCGACTCTTTGTGACCCCATGAATCACAGCACGCCAGGCCTCCCTGACCATCACCATCTCCTGGAGTTCACCCAAACTCACGTGCATCGAGTCAGTGATGCCATCCAGCCATCTCATCCTCTGTCATCCCCTTCTCCTCTTGCCCCCAATCCCTCCCAGCATCAGGGTCTTTTCAAATGAGTCAACTCTTCTCATGAGGTGGCCAAAGTATTGGAGTTTCAGCTTCAGCATCAGTCCTTCCAATGAACACCCAGGACTGATCTCCTTTAGGATGGACTGGTTGGATCTCCTTGCAGTCCAAAGGACTCTCAAGAGTCTTCTCCAGCACCACAGTTCAAAAGCATCAACTCTTCAATGCTATCCATTTAAAGATGGTAGGTACTGTTATACCCATTTCTCAGATGAGGAAACCAGGACCCAAAGAAGCTAAGGTCAGTATAAGTGGCTGAGAAGGATTTATGTCTGTTTCCATAATTACACATGTTGGTTTCACTGAGAGATGGTCCAGCTTATCTCCAAACCCTTAATACTGGGACATGAGCCCTTCTATCCAACCTCATCATTACTTTTCTTTCCCAGCAAAGGTTCTGTTTTGGGTTTCTTTTTTTTGGTTGTTGTTTTTTAAATCACAACCAGAATGTCCTTGAGGTATTTCTTGTTTGTGTTTTTTGCTTTTTATGAGTATTCATTCCATCTTTTATTAAAAACATGTCTTTAGAGAAATCAGTGCACGGTGAGTGAAAGGCGACTTTCTGTTTTGCCAGCTGGTTTGAGGCAAGAGTGGCCTTCCACAAATGACACGGTACATGCCACCCTCTGTGGGTAGAGACGTAGTCACAATCATGACGTCATTGTGGCTCTCTTTCTCTCTTTTTTCCAAGTACAAACACGAGATAATTATCCTGAAGTAGCCATCTGTTTCTCTAGCCCAATAAAGGCAGCGAGTGTCCACCTCCCAAGAGGTGCTGTGAAAGCTTGTTGCTGAGAGTTTTGTGTTTTATAAGCAGTGAGTTACCATACAGATTAACCTTAGCAACCCAAGACTAGATCCATGAGAACAAACTGAGATATTTTAGTTTTATCTAGTTATTCCAGATGAAGACATTTGTTGGGGCTCTTAAAAAATATATGTTTATTTATTTATCTGCTCTGGGTCTTATTTGTGACAAGTGGAATCTTTAGTTGTGGCATATGGAATCTAATTTCCTGGCCAGGAATTGAACCCAGGGACCCTGTATTGGGATCTGAGTCTTAAACACTGGACCACCAGAGAAGTCCCATGCTGGGGCTCTTTGAATTCTAAAGTTTCTTGGTGTTGAAGAGACCCAGGATGATATTAGCACAGACAGTGTTCTTCAGACTCAGTTTGGCCAACCCATTAACAGGGGACCATTGCTTCCTATTGTGCATGGTGGGGTGAGAACCCTGTACGCTTCCTAGCTGGGGAAAGATGCCCAGTTTGGGGAGCACAGAAGCAGAGGGAGGTGGAAGGGTGCTGGTGGCTTGCTGGGCCCTGGGGTGACCCTGGCCCTCCTGGCTTGGAATGCCATTGTTTAAAGAGCTGCAGCCAGAGATAGGGGTGGGGATGAAGGAAAGCAGCCAAGAGACATTGAAGTCACAAGCTGTAGGGAACAAAGCTGGGTGAGGCAGAGAGGAACTATTGCTAAACCAAAATATTTGACTAGATTTCACTTTTTTCCCTCAGTTCAAATTCTTTGCTTGAAAGTTTAGCTTTGAAGTTGTTTCTTTTCTTCTTTTCTTATTGTTCCAACAATATTGTTCTTTTAATCTTGTTTTTTTGGGTGGAACGTAGACTATTTAGATTATTCCTAAATCATAGCATCAAATTTCTCAAATTCCTGGGGATGCTTTCAGTCATAGGCCTTCTTTGGTGCAACCCAGACTCTTCTGTCCCAAACAGGCAAGAATGTGTAACAACAGCCTGGCTAAACATGACAGGGGATCTGTAGCGTCTGAGTGCTACCTCACTCAGTCGTGTCCGACTCTTTGCAACCTCATGGATGGTAGCCCGCCAGGCTCCTCTGTTCATGGGATTCTCCAGGCAAGAAGACTGGAGTGGGCTGCCATTTCCTTCTCCGGGGGCTCTTCCCTACCCAGGGATCAAGCGTCTCTTAAGTCTCCTGCACTGGTGGTAGGCAGGTTCTTTAACACTAGCGTCACCAGAGTCTCTTGTATTTTGCATATTTTCAGAGTTGTTAAATCGATTCTATGTACTTATAATTGATGCAGTGCTTTCTATGTCTTCATATAGAATACTTATGGTAATTCTTCCTATAGACAACACATACTATAAAGAGCATGGTAACAGATGTCATTAGAAGGGTAATAAGATTGTAGAGACAAAGTTTTCTGCCAAATATCATGTTTACAAGAGAACACAACCGGGCCTTCCCTGGCAGTCCAGGGGTTAAGACTGAATTTGCGGTGCAGGGGGCACGGCTTCAGTCCCTGGTGAGGGGCCTAAGGTCCCGCCACGTGGCACAGAAAAAAAAAAAGAGAGAGAGAGAGAATACAACCTTTTTATTTCACTTGGAAAAACAAGATGAGATGCTCCCTAGTCAAATCACTGAGCTTCAGTGGATTCATTTCTCTTGTATACCCCCCTCCTCCTTCCAGGCCACTGGGGGTTTTAACAAGCTCAACACTCCAGATGAGAAAAACCTCTTCCATCAGTGGCCTCCTAAGGTGAGGGGGTGGGGAAGCAGATCCCACCACCCAACCCCGAAGCACAATGTCTGAGCCCCAGGGGTAGTGCAGTACATCTCATCAGGGTAATGCCTGTGTCAGCCCACAAAGAAAGTGAATTCAAGCACCCTCCTGAATAGCTTTTCATTTCTCCTTCATACATTTAGCAAGTGCCCAATGCAAGCCAGATCCTGTGCTGAGCCCCAGGATTGCCAGATGAATAAGCCATGATTCAAGGTGCTCCCAGGGGAGAGAGACATGCTCATTGGTACAGACTAAGTTTAAGGAGGATGGCCACACAGAGACCTAGGAAGAGCTGTATTAGAGGATAGAGTCACCAGGGTTAGCCATGGTTCTCAGAGCCATCCAGCTTAGGCCTTGGAGGACTGGTAAGCACTGATCTCCTTTCAGGCCAGGGGAGCAAGAACAAAAATCAAGGGCAGAGGGACTTCCTAGGATGTCCAGTGGTTAAGAATCCAAGCTTCCACTGCGGGGGACATGGGTTCCATCCCTGGTTGGGGAACTAAGATCCTGAGTGACATGTGGTACAGCCAAAAAAATAATAATAATAATTAAATTAAATTCTAAAAAGCCATTTTAAGAAAATTAAGAGCCGAAAGTATTCAACTCATATGTTTATAAAATACCAGTTTGGCTGGCATGGTTACATCAGGAGGCTGGAGAGGTTACCCAGGTTATATTCCAAAGCCAAGAGTTTGATCTGAAGGCACTAATGGGAACTGAGAAGAGACGGGCCCCAGGATATATATATGATATCAAGTATAAACACGCCAGAGGATTCCTTGGGAAGACCAGGATCTGAGTGAGGTTTGGGGAGAAGGGTCACTGTCTTGTTGACTCCCTTTCCTTTGGCACTATAGCTCTCCTCCACCTCTCCCCCAGGCTTTGTGCTGGAGTGTTCCATGCACTGCCAAGGGCTCAGGGCTATGAACAGTAAGAGAAAGTTTTGAGGCAGAAGCCAGCAGACCTCACAGGTTTGCATCTGAGTGAACCCCACTGTGTGATCAGAGGAGCTTTGCCACCAAGCCTTCTCTGTAATCTGTGTCATTGCTAAATGAGTTGCTGGTATTCTTCAAGATGGCAGATGCCTCAGGGTAATGCCAGTAACAGTATTTCCATAATTAAGCTCACAGGTGGGAGAACAAATCTCCTTCATAAATTCTTAATTAAGTAGCACTGCACAATAAATTAGTTCTATTGAATGCAGCTTTTCACTCTCAATTCCTCCCAGCCACAGAATATATGCAGAATCCAGAGAAACCATAGTATTCTGAATATGCTTCTGAAAGAACCATTTATTTTTCTAACATCCAGAATGAGAATAGGGCTTAGGCAACTTCCACAGTGTGTGTGTAGCTGTGCGAGGTTCGGGAACAGCCCTGGGTTCAATCCCACCACATTTCTGACAAACCAGATAACCTCAAGACAATTATCTCACAAGACTGCTTAGTACTTAAAGAGATGTAATAAATAACATTCTTGCAAATAAATGGACACCAAGGAGGGAAAAGGAGGAGAGCTGAATTGGAAGATTGAGACTGACACATATAAACTAGTATGTATTAATATAAAATAGATAACTAAAGGGATTGGGGGCAGGAGGAGAAGGGTACGACAGAGGATGAGATGGCTGGATGGCATCACCGACTCGATGGACCTGAGTTTGAGTGAACTCCGGGAGTTGGTGATGGACAGGGAGGCCTGGCGTGCTGCAATTCATGGGGTCGCAAAGAGTTGGACATGACTGAGGGACTGAACTGAACTGAACTGAAGTGAATGGGAACCTGAGAACTTTTCACTGGAAAAGACCCTGATGCTAGAAAAGATTGAGGGCAGAAGGAGAAGGAGGCTACAGAGGATGAGATAGTTGGAAGGCATCACTGACTCAATGGCAGTGACATGAACTTGAGCGAACTCCTAGAGATGGAGGAGGATGGGGAAGCCTGGCGTGCTCCAGTCCACGGAGCTGCAATGAGTCAGACATGACTTAGCAATTGAATAACAACTGAGAACCTATGTTTTAGCACAGGCAACTCTACTCAATGCTCTGTAGTGACCTAAACAGGCAGAAAATCCAAAAAAGAGGGGATATATGTGTCCTTATAGCTGATTCACTTTGCTGTACGGCAGGAACTAACACAACCCATTGTAAAACAACTATACTTCCAATAAAAATTAATTTTTTAAAAAAGAACATTCCTTCAGTTTCTCTGTTTTTTTTTTTTTTTAAAGATTGATGAAGGTGTGTGTCACCAATATTAGGAGCAACCCAGGGAAATTTTCACCCCCTTCATGACTCCCTTTTTAACTACTCATACTTGCTCCGACTTGTTTATTTTCCTTGAATCCCACTTGCACTCACAGTCAATATTTACAGTTGGGACCACTTGAAAAGCCTTAGTGAAACCCTCAGTGATGTTGGGTACAAGTATTTATTTCATGTGGTTTAGTTTTGTCTCCTAAACTAAATGGTAAACCTTTGAGATCAGGGGCCATGTGTTATATTTCTTTGAATCCAGCCCTCTGACTCTAGCATGGTGCAATGCTGGTTACATGGCATGTACAAGTTAAATAGTTGATTGATGGATTTGCTGTGGTTTTTCCTATCCAAGTGGAAATATGGATGTTTGTCCCCTGAGGAGGTTCCAAGTCCTCTGAGCTGATGTCATACACGGAGTTCACTTTCCATCAGCCTATTTCTTTACGTGGTCACATCCTCCCCGGACACAGACTGAGCCCCTGATATGTCAGACCCTTTCCATGCACTAGAATGTCTTCTCTTAGGCACCAAACTCTGAGGCTCAGACTTGTGCGAGATTTTCACTGTTCTGACCAGACCTTGGTCACCTGGAGGCCATGGAAACACTGTGGAGTATCTCAAGGGTAGAAAGGACCTAAAAGCAGGAAACCTGCCCAGTTGTAATGCAGGGTAATTAGACTCCATCCATCCAGTGGTATGCACTGCCCCCCACCCACCCCACAAGGTCCCGCTTCATTTGTTTCGTAAAACCTGATGAAGAGAATTTTTTTTTTTTTTAAGTAAGAACTCTTCCATTCTGTACTGAGCTGCCAAGGGGGCTGCTGGCTGCTGGCCCTGAGGAATGTGTGTGCACTCGAGGGCAAATGTCATCTCCCTGCATTGTGTGCAGAGCTTGCTTTGTGCCTAAAAACAGGGAGCTGCATAAAGCCCCAATGTCTTCCCCACAATGCACCCCAGTCTATGGACTGCCTTTTCAGCGGCAGAGCCACACAGCTCGCTGAGATGCACTTTGACTCTCTGTCTTCCTGTAAGCTCTCACATCTCAAATTCTGAGACATTCATGCTAGGTTAGAGTCTTCTTTCTGTTCTGACTCCATCTGGTGAAAGCCTATTTAATTTTCCTTCCAATGTGACTGATATGAGCAGCAAAAATTTTTTTTTCTTTAAAGACTGAAATAGCGATTAAGATTTAATAGCAGTGTGACCTTGGGAAAATACCACTAATTAGCTACAGTCAATACTGTGGATTCAAGAGTATTCTGTGCAAGACTGCCACTCACACAGAAAATCCTGTCTAGATTTCCAAGCTTTGCCCCTTTCCTGGCATGCCTGCCTCCCAGTCTTCCAATGGTCAAGTCACTTCATCCCTGCCGTAGCTCAGATATCACCTCCTCCAGGAAGCCTTCTCTGGTTTTACTCTTCTGAATTCCCACAAGGCTTTGTTTCCTCTTAAAGCTCTTTTCATTTTTTTTCTTTATCTTGTCTTGGTAAGTGCCTATGTTACTTGTATTCTTCTCTAAGAACCTTGAGGAAAGAATCTGTGTCTTCTTAATCATTATTCTTTCCATAATATCTAATACAGTGCGTTACACATACATGCCACTTTCTAAATATTTGGTATATGGGCATAGAAAAGGAGTTATTGGGAATTATTTGAATGAGTTATACTCAACTATTTTTTTGTTTTGCAGGATTTTTTTTACAGTTTTACTGAGATATAATTGACATATAATATTGCATTAGTTGAACTGTATACAGCATAAAGATTTGAGGTGTGTATTGCAAAATTATTACCACAGTAAGTTTAGTTGACATCCATCACCTCACATAGCAACTTCTAAGTATACAGTACAGTATTGTTAACTACATGACATCCCTAGCACTTATTTGTCTTATAAGTGGAAATTTGTACCCATACTCAACTATTTTTAATGACCTCTACAATCAGTTCCTAAATACATTCTCTGATGATGATGATGATAATAACTAAAATAGTAAGAATGACCATCATTCATCGAACAGTTCCTACTTTCTACAAAGTAGCAGCACTTTATGTTACCCTACTCAGTAATGAGAAAGTGTGGTTTTAGAGAGAGTAAATAACTTGCCCAACAACCACAATGAATAAATGATAGAAGTGAGATTTGAGCTCAGCTCCATTTGACAACAGAATGAGAGCCATGGACGGTTGTATTATCCTAGAGAATATCATTAAAGAGTGATTTCTGCTGTATGTAAGAGCAGTCTCTTTCCCTTTAGAATTCATGTGTTTGTGAAATCAGCCTAGAATGAAAGCATTTCACAGCTAGAAAGAGCATTATAGGTCATCTACACTTACCCCAACTCCAGCGACTTCCCCCCTGGTCTCCATGGTGCTTCTAGAACAAGGGAATGGAAAACTGAGTGAGCATTCCCAGGCGGCCAGACTTTGGGAGGCATTGTCACGGGCCTGCCAAACCTCTTTTCATGTTGGCTACTTTATAAATGGCTATAATTGCACTAGGCTTTGGTGGAAGACTTTGAGCCTAATAAAAATGTCAAACTCATTAAGAAGGTTTCTAAGACTAAATAAACTCTGAAGAGGCTGTAATCTTTGATGGCTCTAAATTTGCAAATCACAAGAATGTGGAAAATATAACTGCCATGTACAGAGCTACTGAAATGTCACTATTTATTACTTCAATGTCATCTTGTAATGGAGGTTTGGTGGCAAGATCAGAAATCTCTCCTGAAAACATTGTAACACTCTTTCTTTATTGTAACAAAGCAGCTGTGTGTATGAGCCGTCCTGTATGTGTCACAAAGCAAACTCTAGAATAAACACAAATTTGATTAGCCTGGAGTCATAGCCAAAATATCAGTATATTGGAAATGTTTAAAGTCAGGGCAAATGGCATTTTTTCTGTCTTCTGGGTAGCTTAGGAAAACCGTAAGAAAAACAGAAGTTACACTGGAGAGAGTTTCACATGTAGGAGGTAGAATTTCAGCTGAATCTTAAATGTTGGGTTTGGAGAAGCAGTGTTCTGGGAGACAGAAAGAACTGAGGGACAAGAGCAGAGAGTATAATGTGGGGATGTTGATAAAGATGATGGGGGTGCCTGGAGCTAAAGGTTTTATACTCAGGGATCTGAAGCACTTAGTGATTTATTAACATCCTCTTAGCTGCTGAGCGAGAGGCTTAGCAAAAATTGCCTCTATCCTCACGTTAGTCCTATAAGGTCAGTGTTATATTCAGCTTGCGCTCAGTTGCTTTGTCATGTCAATTCTTTGCAGCCCCACAGACTGCAGCCTGTCAGGCTCCTCTGTCCAAGGGATTTTCCAGGCAAGAATACAGGAGTGGGTAACCCTTCCTACTCCGGGGAATCTTCCCAACCCAGGGACTGAACCAGTGTCTCTCACATCTCCTGCATTGGCAGGTGGATTTAATTTTTACCACTGAGCCACCTGGGAAGCCCTATATTCAGTTTAGAGTTAATTAAAACTGAGATTCATGCAAATCCATAGAGGACAGAAAGAAGATTGGTGGTTGCCAGGGGCTGAGAGAGGGAAAAATAGAAAGTGATTGCTAATGGGTATGGGGTTGCTTTGGGGTGTGATGCGAGTCCTAGAATTGGATCAATGTAATGTTTATACAACTTTGTGAATATACTACTGAATTATATACTTTAAAATGGTGAAATATATGGCATGTGAATTATATCTCAAGAAACAATAATGATGGGGGGGGGGGGGAAACAGGAGCAAATGACTTTCCCAAGGTCACAAAGTCTGTGGTCATTTGGCAAACTGGGATTTCAACTCAACACCTCCCAGTGCTGAAGCTTGTGATCTTCCCCCTAGACTATGCTGTCTTTTGTCCTTTCAGGATCTTTGAACGCTTAGCTATGAGGTTGATTACAGATTTTTTTTTTTAATTTTTTAAAATTTGTCTACACCAGGTCTTAGTTGCAGCACGTGGGATCTTCCTTACAGCACATAGGCTCATAGTTACACCATGCGGAATCTAGTTCCCTCACCAGGGCTCAAACCCAGGCCCCCTGCATTGGGAGCTGCTGCTGCTGCTGCCAAGTCGCTTCAGTCATGTCCAACTCTGTGCGACCCCATAGACGGCAGCCCACCAGGCTCCCCCGTCCCTGGGATTCTCCAGGCAAGAACACTGGAGTGGGTTGCCATTTCCTTCTCCAATGCATGAAAGTGAAGTTGCTCAGTCACAGAGTCTTGACCACTGGACCTCCAGGGAAGCCCCTGGTCTCAGACATTTGGTCAATGAGTAAAATGTATTTTTACAAATGTAATGATGCTGACAGATACAATGTAGAACCTCGTGAGCTGTGAGACACATAGTAAGGCTTCTAGCAGGAAGTAACGCACAAGCTGTTACCTGTGAAGAGCAAAAGCAGTTCTGGACCCCAGCTGAGGTCAGGAAATGCCGTGGCGCTGGCTCACTGACCACCTGAGGCTCGTGATGGAATATTTTTGGTACACACAGTTGGTGGGCTATGACAGGTGGAGTCTGCAAGAGGGAATCATATTATGAAAGATTTGAAAAGCCCTCCCCTCTGGTGGGGAAACTTTAATTCGGGATAGTGGGCAGTGGTACATTAGGGAAATTATTGTTGTTGGAAGGTTCTTCTGGCAGTGTGCAAAGGGTGGGTTAGTGTGAAGATGGAGTGAGCCAGGGAGGCCAGCTATAATCATCCAGGCATGAGTTGAGGAGAGTTTAGTTCAAGGGTTTTGTAGTAGAAACAGAGAGGAGGAATGAATTAGGGTGAGATTTAGAAAAAATAAATAATAGCCTCAGCCACAGATGGAGAGGAAACAGATACAGTTATAGAACTAGCTACATTTCTCTTCTTTTTAACTCTAGGTTTTACAACCTGGAAGACTAACAACTTGAAGATGCTAGGGATAGGCATGAAATTGAAAGGAGGCTTAGTTTGGGGAGAAAATAATGAAGCAAGTTTACAGCCTAGTGAAGGTGAATGAAGGTTAAGTCGCTCAGTCGTGTCCGACTCTTTACGACCCCATGGACTGTAGCCCACCAGGCTCCTCCGTCCAGGGGATTCTCCAGGCAAGAATATTGGAGTGGGTTGCCATTTCCTTCTCCAGGGGATCTTCCCGACCCAGGGATCGAACCCAGGTCTCCCACATTGGAGGCAGACGCTTTAACCTCTGAGCCACCCCATCCCCTAGTGAGTCTGAAGTAATGATACTGGAACACTGGCACGAGAGTTGTGCTGATTCCTTGCCCAGGCTCTCATCCTATACAGATACAGCATTTCCATTCTGTGTGTGTGTGTGTGTGTGTGTGTGTGGCTGCATTGGGTTTTAGGTGCAGCAGGTGGACTTCTTCTAGTTCTGGTACTTGGCTCAGTAGTACTCGGGCATGCAGGCTTAGTTGCTCTGCAGAATGTGGGATCTTGGTTCCCTGACCAGAGGTCTAACGCAAGTCACCTACCTTAGAAGTCATACTGTTGACCACCAGGGGAGTCCCCTGCAACCTTTTTATTCTTTGAACTTCAGGAAAGTATGGTCTGATTGATATGCCAGGGAGAAATATGAATGAGTAATAACACCTGGCAATCCAGCGCATTTTTGTAACCCTTTGTAATTTACAGATTATTTTGGCCTCTTTTTCTCTACTTATTATGACACAGTTTTATTATAATACTTCCACAATGGTGAATTTGCGTGCACAAAACTATACTTGAATTTAGTGTGGCTTTCCATTCAGTGCTTTGAGCGACATAGGGAGTTCAAGAGGAAGAATCAGAAAGACCCTGAATATTTGAATGGAAGACAAGACACTACCATCACTGCCTGGCAAAATGTGTGTTATCTACATCAAATGAACAAATATCCCATTCAAACTTAGGGGGGCTCCAGAAAAGTTTGGACTGTAAAGAAAGCTGAGCCCTGAAGAACTGATGCTTTCAAACTGTGGTGCTAGAGAAGACTCTTGAGAGTCCCTTGGACTGCAAGATCCAACCAGTCAATCCTAAAGGAAATCAGTCCTGAATATTCATTGGAATGACTGATGCGGAAGCTGAAGCTCCAGTACTTCAGCCACCTGATTTGAAGAGCCAACACTGGAAAACACCCTGATGCTGGGAAAGATTGAAGGCAAAAGGACAAAGGGGCAGCAGAGGATGAGATGATTAGAGAGCATCACTGACTCAATGGACATGAATTTGAGCAAACTCCAGGAGATGGTGAAGGACAAGGGAGCCTAGCATGCTGCAGTCCGTGAAGTCGCAAAGACTTGGACATGACTTAGCAACTGAACAACAATTAGAAAAGTTATGTAAGCAAGTGCTGGGAAAATATCTGTGTATTAACCAGGGTCAGTTACTTACTGTTTTAGGGTATATAAAATGTCCACTGTAATAGAAGACAATGGAATGGTGTCTTTAGATGTTGAAAGAAAAAAAAAAAAAACTGTTAGCCTAGGATTCTACATTTAGTGACAATAATATTCTTTAGAAATGATGGCAGAAGAAATGCTACGGAAAAAAAAGAAAGCAAGAAATGTCAGTAGGAAAGTCTCAGTTTTAAGTAAAATGATCAAGCAGGACCTTTCTGGGAAGGTGACAGTTGTTCAGAGACCAGAAAGTGGGGAGGTGAGCCATGTGAACAAATGGGAGAAGAGGTTTTAACAAGCCAAAGGGCCCTGAGAAGGGTACATGTTTAAGAAACAGCATGAAGACCAGTGTGGCTGGAACAAAGGGATTAAGGAGGAAAAAAGAAGACAATGACACCATACAGTTGACAGGGCAGCAGGCTGTGCAGAGGATTATGGAAAAAATAAATATATACCTTATAGGCCTGGAACAACTCAAATCTAAACTTGTCATTCTCATATTATTTATTTTAAAAAATGTCCTGATTTGGATGAAAAACATTATAGTAACCCTAGGTATGTGGCTCAGGTGGTAAAGAATCTTCCTGCAATGCAGGAGACCTGAGTTCTGTCCCTGGGTTGGGAAGATCCCCTGGAGGAGGACATGGCAACCCACTCCAGTATTCTTGCCTGGAGGATCCCCTGGACAGAGGAGACTGGCGGGCTATAGTCCATGGATCACAGAGAGTCGGACACGACTGAGCGACTAAGCATACACACAACCCTAAGTATAGATCATTTAAAGATTTGGGTCTTTATGCATGCTGGAGTGTCATACTGAATGAATAAGTCAGACAGGGAGAAACATATAACACCCCTTATATGTGGAATCTAAAGAGAAATTATACAAATGAACTTACTTACAAAACAGAAAGTGACTCATAGACTTCAAGAACAAGCTTATGGTTGCCAGAGGGAAGGATGGGGGTAAGGAATAACTGGGTTGGGGATGGGCATGTGCACCTATATTTAAAATGGATAACCAACAAGGACCTACTGTATAGCACATGGAACTCTGCTCAGTGTTACGTGGCAGCCCGAATGGGAGGGGAGTTTGGGGGAGAATGGATACATGTACATGTATGGCTGAGACCCTTCGCTGTTCACCTGAAGCTATCACAACATTGTTTGTTAATTGGCTTATTGTCGTTGTTTACTCACTAAGTCATGCCTGGCTCTTTGCAACCCTGGGGACTGTAGCCCACCAGGCTCCTCTGTCCATGGGATTCTCTAGGTAAGAATGCTGGAGTGGGTTGCCATTTCCCACCCCAATACAAAATTAAAAGTTTTTTAAAAAAATAAGGATTTGGGCCTTTATATGTACTGAAATAAATACATATAAACTTAGAACCTCTGGAGGTTTAGACTAGTGATCTGGCTCTGAGTGTTGGACTATCATGTGGAGAGTGGATGCCAAGTGGAGAGTAGGTGCTAAGTGGGCAAAAAAAAAAAAGAGAGAGAGAGAGGATGCCAATTCATTAACTATTGAACCAACCCAGGTGAGAGGTGAGGATGTCTTGGGTCACAGGGCAGTGGAGATGTTAAGGTGTCTGGATCCTGGAAGTATTTTGAGGGGAAGTGGCATATAGGGTACAGGATGTGAGAGGAAATGGTGAATATAGGGTGACATCAAAGATTCTGGTCTACACCTTGGGAAGGATGGAGTAGCCCACAGCTGAGATGGGGAACAGATTTAGGAGAGAAGATCAGGAACTAGAGTTTGGATTGTGAAGTTTGTGGTGCCTTTTGGACAGTTAGGTGGAGATGTTCAAGGCATGAATATAAAAGTCAGAGGTTTGGGGAGAGCTTCAGAATGGAATGTAAATGTGGCATTTAATGCCAAGAGACTGGATGAGCTTGGCAAGTATAGAAGAGAGAAGATGGTCAAAGAACTGAGCCCTAGGATGCTCTGATGTTTAAAGCCTGTGAAATGAGGAGGACAGCAAATAAGATGGAAAAGTAACAACCAGGGAAATTCAGAATAAAATTAGGAGACAGTGCACTGCCAGAAGCTAACTGAGGACAGTATTCCAAGGAGGAAGAAGTAGTCATCTGGGTCAGAAGTTCCTGATAGGTCCAGTAAGATGAGGACTCAGAATGAATCATTGGATTTAGCATCCAAACAGTCAGTGGCCACCTTGATAATGGAAATGTCAATACCTAGTGAGGGCAGAAGCCTGACTGAAGCAAGTTCAAGAGAAAATGCTGTCTCTATTTTTGTGGGGGTTTTTGGTTTCATTCTTTCTTTTTGTCTTCTCCCCACTTTCAAACACTCTACTTGGTTAGCCCTTGTGAAAAGCCAAAGATAAAGGACATTTCTCCAAGAAATGTCTCTTTTATTGTACTTTGCACAGTAGGCTAGGCAGAGAGATCACAGAAGCTGTATGGTTTTATGTTGCCTTCATCTGGCTCCTTTTGAGGATGGGGGCATTTGGCAGGAGCACGATAACTTATTTTATATTCCTTGTCACTTAAGCTCCTGCGGCAAAGCAAATGCAATTTGGGAGCAGCAAACTCCAGCAAGGAGACAGAGTCAACAGCTCAAAGGAACAAGACCTCCCAGAAATAACATATTTCTAGGAGCAGTTGTAATATGATTGTCCTTAAAATTAGGAGATGAAATCTGAAAACCTTTCAGAGGGAAAAGAAGGCAGGACTGGATGACAGCTTAGCTTTGGGGAATGAATTAGGGGAAAAGAAAAAATTCATCAAAGCTTTCGGGTGAGCCAAAAACTTAGCAGTACTCAGCAGAAATGCATGGGTAGGAAAAGAGGGGCCAGCTAGCGGCAATGTGGTAACTTCAGTTTGAGACCTTTGCAGGAGATACAAATGGAGATGGTCTATCACTGGCTAGAAACCAACACCAGTAAGTTAGTGTGGCTAAATGGGGCTCTGGGGGGTCCCTGAATGGAAAGTAGCAGAGGAAGTCCTGTTTCATAGAAGACGTGGGATTTAGGAGCCATTCCAAAAGTTGGAGAAAGGCAGCTTGACCCATCTTAGGAAGAAGTGGTAATTAGAAAGGTCACATGCAGATGGTCCAGCTTGCAAGACAGCTTAAAGGTGAGAAAGGATGGCATCTCCACATCTGTAAACGACAAGGACTTTGAGAGGTAATTGCTGTGAGTTAAGGTGCCAGAATCAGTCTCTCACTAGGTTGAGAAACCTAGACAGTGTATTAAACCTATATAGTGTTTAACCTATAAACAGCAGAGACATCACTTTGCCTACAAAGGTCCATATAGTCAAAGCTATGGTTTTTCCAGTAGTCATGTATGGATATGAGATTTGGACCATAAAGAAGCCCGAGCACCAAAGAATTAATCCTTTTGAACTGTGGTGCTTGAGAAGACTCTTGAGAATTCCTTGGGCAGCAAGGAGATCAAATCAGTCAGCCTAAAGGAAATCAACCTTGAATATTCATTGGAAGAACTGAAACTGAAGCTCCAGTTCTTTAGCCACTTGATGGAAGTGGTTTTAGCCAGCTCATTGGAAGAGACCCTGATTCTGGGAAAGATTGAAGGCAGGAGGAGAAGGGTATGACAGAGGATGAGATGGTTGGATGGCAGCACCAACTCAACATGAGTTGATGTGAGTTTGAGCAAGCTCTGGGAGTTAGTGAAGGACAGGGAAGCCTGGTGTGGTACAGTCCATGAGGTCACAAAAAGTCAGACACGACTTAATGACTGAACAATGAATAACTTCTGTACTCACTGACTCACTGCTAAAATTCAGACATCATGCCCAACACTGAAAATTCAGAGGTGATCAAAGTAAGGTGACTGCATTTGCTATAGTGGCCCTCACTGTTGTGGTGAAACAGCAGTGCGTGCTCAACACAGCACAAAGTGTGAGTTGTACTTGAGGAATAAGGAGGTAGAACCTTACCCACCCTGAGTCTCAGGGCATGTGTCCAGATAGAGTCATACTGAATCCAGCCTTAACTAGGTCCAGGGAGGAGGGATCTATAACTTTTTCCAGTACAGACAAACACTAGGGCTTGTGGAAGAGAATGAGAGGTCTTGGAAGGTACAGGGAGTTCAGAAGTATGAAGGGTCTGGAGTCCAGAGCAGAGCAGGGAATGAGGAAGGAAATGGGTGAGGGCTGATCAATCAGTAGCCACTTAGGAAGCATGCTGAGGGCAGGCTAAGTGGGGAGGAATGGGACTCACATCATATGGCGGGCCCTTTGTTGTTGCTTTTTAAGATATTTTATTTATGCATTTGTTTATTTTTGGCTGCTGTCAGGTCTTAGGTGCAGTACTCGGGATCTTCCTTGAAGTGCACCAGCTTCTGTCTACTTGAGGTGTGCAGACTCAGGAGCTGCAACGGGCGGGCTCGGTTGGGATCTTAGTTCCCTGACCAGGGATCCATCTGGCATCCCCTACATTGGTAGGAAGATTCTTAACCACTGGACCACCAATGAAGTCCTGCAGACTCTTTATTAAGGCTTTCATATTTTTAAGTTTAGTGGTGATCTTTCAGTGTTTAAAATATGTATATGCTGTTTGTAAAAAAAAATTATAAAACACAGAAAGAAAGACCATAACCTTCCATTGTTAGCATCCTGATGTACTTCTTCCTGGTGTTATATGTTGTCTCTTCCATCCTTTTATCACTTAGCATTTTGAAGGGGATCTCCCACATTATTAAAAATTCTTTATAAACATCGTCCTAAGCAGTATCTAATAGTCCATCCTGTGAATGCACAATGATTTATCAAATCATTATCCTAGTACTGTGCGTTTGGGTTGTTTCCAGTTTTTTTAAATTATTTATTCATCTACTTTTTACTGCACTGGGTCTTCACTGGTGCTTCACTGCTGCAGAAAGCTTGAGCTTTCTCTAGTTGCGGCGAACAGGAGCTACTGTCTAGTTGAATCAAGTGGGCTCTAAAGCACGGGCCTCAGTAGTTGTGGCACATGGACTTTGTAACCCTGAAGCATGTGGAATCTTCCCGGACCAGGGATTGAACCCATGCACCCTGCATGGGCAGTTGGATTCTTAATCACTGGGCCACCAGAGAAGTCCTTGTTTCCAGTTTGCATAAATATAAATAAAGCTGCAATCAGCATCCTTGTATGTCCATCTTTGACCTTGTTTTCGATTATACCTTCAGGATTAATTCCTATAAACTGGAATGACTGGGTCAAAGAGCGTGAGCATTTTCAGCCTCCTGATCCCTATTGCCAAATGGTTTTCCAAAAACTCTTTCCAATCTGTGTTTAAACTGGCAGCATTTCACTGCAAACTCTCCAAAAGTGAATGTTGTAATTTAAAATTTGATATCACTTAATCCTGATGGTATTCTCATGAAATGAGTATTATCCCCAATTTACAGATAAGGAACTGAGGTCAACAGGTTATTTCACTAGCTCCGAGTCACACAGCTTGGAAGGTACACGGTCAGACCCAAACCGGGTTTGGCTCAGAATTCAAGAGCTGCATTGCTCTCTCTCTGGGCAGGTAAGGGACCCCACTGGAGGGTTTTAAATCCAGACAGTGACACAAAATACAAGGTACTCATGGTTTGCTCTTCTTAGCCCTGGCTTGTAGGTTGGTGATGAGCCTAAAGAAGATTAGCTACCAACTGACATGACAGAAACCTTTCATAATACACCTTTGCTTGTTCTTTGGGGCATTTATGAGCTGATGAGTGACTATGCAGAGAAGGGAGGAAAAAAAAACAACAGAAAACGTAATGTAGGTTATTAGTGTTAATAGGTAACATGTATATGAGTTCACACAAATTAGTTAACAAATGTGATCCACCACAACAATTTCTGGAGTGTTATATAGTTAATAATTGTGGAAGGGGTCATTTCACAAGGAATTAAGCTGAGCTGTTCTCAGCTCAGCCATGTTTCTGAAACCTCCCACATCTCTTCAGCTTTTTAGACCTGAAGGTCCAAGGTAAGGACATGCATGTCCAGAGTCATCTCAGAGTTTAACTCAGGCTTTGGCCAAATAAGCCACACGGGTTTAATTTGCTCTCCGGAAGGACCCAAATTGGCCAATAATCTCTTCTTGGCCATACATGGGGAGCATAAGAAAAATAATAATCAGAACTACCACTTACTGAGTGCTTACTATATGCCAGACACATCGAGAAAATGAACTCCCTTGGGCACATTTGGGACCAAATAAGCAAATCAAATTAAAGACAGGTTCCCTGACATCGATTCCAACACTGTCATCAGCAATAAAGAGGTGAAAACTGTTTGCAAAAAGGATTTAGATAATCTGTTTTAGAGCACATTGTGTCATGCATATTCCTTCCCTGACTTCAAGAAGAATATGCTGATATTAAATAGGTGAAAGCATCAGATCAACAAGCAATTGATGGTGACAGCCACTCACATGTCACAGAAGAACTATATGCTGCAGAGAGGAAGGAATCATGTGGCACATTGCCTAGTGGGATGCGTCCCCAACCCCCCACTTCAGGCCCCTCTGTCTACCTTCTGCCTTGTCCTCTCTTCCTCTTGGTTTTCTGTTTATTGCTCCTGTCAGTGAGAGAAGCACCACTTTTCATAAGCACGTGTGAACTGAGAGGTCCACCATTATCCAGAGAATGGCATCTTTAGGAAGGCACTGGGGTGTACTCTAGGCAGTGCTAATTTTTTCACAACTGAAATCCTGTAAGGGGACAGCCCTGGCTGTCCAGTGGTTAAGACTTTGCCTTCCAATGCAGGGGGCGCAGGTTCGAGCCCTGGTCAAGGAGCTAAGATCCCACACACCTCTCGGCCATAAAACTAAAACATTAAACAGCAACTGCGAGTAGCGACTGCAGCCATGAAGACTCTTGCTCCTTGAAAGAAAAGCTGTGACGAACCTAGACAGCATATAAAAAAGCAGAGACCTTACTTTGCTGACAAAAGCCTGTATAATCAAAGCTATGGTTTTTCCAATAGTCATATACAGATGTGAAATTTGGACCCTAAAGAAGGCTGAGCACCACATAATTGATGCATTCAAATTGTGTTGCTGGAGAAGACTTGAGAGTCCAATGGACTACAAAGAGATCAAACCACGCAACCTAAAGGAAATCAACCCTGAGTATTCATTGGAAGGACTGATGCTGAAGCTGAAGCTCCAATTCTTTGGCCACCTGATGCAAAGAGCCAACTCATTGGAAAAGACCCTGATGATGGGAAAGATTGAAGGCAGGAGGAGAAGGGGGCCACAGAGGATGAGATGGTTGGATGGCATCACCAGCTCAATGGACATGAGTTTGAGCAAGCTCCAGGAGATGGTGAAGGACAGGGAGGCCTGGCGTGCTGCAGTCCATGTGGTTGCAAAGAGTCGGACATGACTCAGTGACTGAACAACAATACTGTAACAAATTCAATAAAGATTTTTTAAATGATCCACAGCAAAAAATATCTTTAAAAAAAAAAAAAACACAACAAAACTCCCTTGCGAACAGGTTCAAATCAGCAGGGACTACCCTTGGAGAAACAGCCTGTCNCTACCCTTGGAAAAACAGCCTGTCTTACCACCAGAGGGAGATCATGAAGGGGGCGAGGTTCCACTTAGCAGGGATGGATATTGGGGTCACTCCTGGTTCCACTAATTTACTCTCTGTACTCGAGTGTAAACTCAGGCTATTTATATACATTCCTTTACATATTTACTCGAATATACTTGTACTTTAACAGATTCTCTTTCTCCACATTGTATAAAATGCCTGTCTTCATACCTGTTTGCTCATGTACTGACAGATATTCCTCAAATACAATTTGGAGGCAAATAGCACAGAGCGGACAGGGCAGTTATATGATGTGAGTAGGGGATGAAAAAGATGCCCCTTAGTGAGTTGGCATGTATGTAAATAAGTACACATTCATGTATATCATTACTCCATATGTGCATGTGTGTATGTGGAGAAGGAGAAAGACAGGCTAGGGTATGGAGAGGATTACATGAATAAATACCATGCTGACCTCTCTTCTTAGTGTACAACTATTTGCAGAGGCCAGGAAAGATATAAGCATCTGAATGCAGAGTTCCAAATAATAGCAAGAAGAGATAAGAAAGCCTTCTTCAGTGATCAATGCAAAGAAATAGAGGAAAAGAACAGAATGGGAAAGACTAGAGATCTCTTCAAGAAAATTAGAGATATCAAGGGTACATTTCATGCAAAGATGGGCTAGATAAAGGACAGAAATGGTATGGACATAACAGAAGCAGAAGATATTAAGAGGAGGTGGCAACAATACACAGAAGAACTGTACAAAAAAGATCTTCATGACCCAGATAATCACGATGGTGTGATCACTCACCTAGAGCCAGACGTCCTGGAATGTGAAGTCAAGTGGGCCTTAGAAAACATCACTACAAACAAAGCTAGTGGAGGTGATGGAATTCCAGTTGAGCTATTTCAAATCCTGAAAGATGATGCTGTGAAAGTGCTGCACTCAATATGTCAGCAAATTTGGAAAACTCAGCAGTGGCCACAGGACTGGAAAAGGTCAGTTTTTATTCCAATCCCAAAGAAAGGCAATGCCAAAGAATGCTCAAACTACCGCACAATTTCACTCATCTCACATGCTAGT
Source organism: Redunca redunca (assembly GCA_006410935.1). Classification (NCBI taxonomy): domain Eukaryota; kingdom Metazoa; phylum Chordata; class Mammalia; order Artiodactyla; family Bovidae; genus Redunca; species Redunca redunca. Next base: position 461,907 of record SJYQ01000870.1, on the reverse strand, counting down.
AAGGTAATGCCCAAAATTCTCCAAGCTAGGCTTCAGCAATACGTGAACCATGAACTTCCTGATGTTCAAGCTGGTTTTAGAAAAGGGAGAGGAGCCAGAGATCAAATTGCCAATATCCGCTGGATCATGGGAAAAGCAAGAGAGTTCCAGAAAAACATCTATTTCTGCTTTATTGACTATGCCAAAGCCTTTGACTGTGTGGATCACAATAAACTGTGGAAAATTCTGAAAGAGATGGGAATACCAGACCACCTGACCTGTCTCTTGAGAAATCTCTTTGCAGGTCAGGAAGCAACAGTTAGAACTGGACATGGAACAACAGACTGGTTCCAAATAGGAAAAGGAGTACATCAAGGCTGTATATTGTCACCCTGCTTATTTAACTTGTATGCAGAGTACATCATGAGAAACGCTGGACTGGAAGAAACACAAGCTGGAATCAAGATTGCTGGGAGAAATATCAATAACCTCAGATATGCAGATGACACCACACTTATGGCAGAAAGTGAAGAGGAATTAAAAAGCCTCTTGATGAAAGTCAAAGAGGAGAGTGAAAAAGTTGGCTTAAAGCTCAACATTCAGAAAATGAAGATCATGGCATCCGGTCCCATCACTCCATGGGAAATAGATGGAGAAACAGTGGAAACAGTGTCAGACTTTATTTTTGGGGAGCTCCAAAATCACTGCAGATGGTGACTGCAGCCATGAAATTAAAAGACGCTTACTCCTTGGAAGAAAAGTTATGAGCAACCTAGATAGCATATTCAAAAGCAGAGACATTACTTTGCCAACAAATGTCCATCTAGTCAAGGCTATGGTTTTTCCTGTGGTCATGTATGGATGTGAGAGTTGGACTGTGAAGAAGGCAGAGACCCAAAGAATTGATGCTTTCAAACTGTGGTGTTGGAGAAGACTCTTGAGAGTTCCTTGGACTGCAAGGAGATCCAACCAGTCCATTCTGAAGGCGATAAACCCTGGGATTTCTTTGGAAGGAATGATGCTAAAGCTGAAACTCCAGTACTTTGGCCACCTCATGCGAAGTGTTGACTCATTGGAAAAGACTTTGATGCTGGGAGGGTTTGGGGCCTGGAGATGAAGGGGACGACAGAGGATGAGATGGCTGGATGGCATCACTGACTCGATGGATGTGAGTCTGAGTGAACTCCGGGAGTTGGTGATGGACAGGGAGGCCTGGAGTGCTGTGATTCATAGGGTCACAAAGAGTCGGACATGACTGAGTGACTGAACTGAACTGAACTGGCAATTTGTAATGTGTCTTTAGATGCCTTAATGGAAAAAGCACTGTGCTTGTTGCTGCTTGGGCCCAAACCTCAGTTATGCTACCTGGTAAGTTGTGCAATCAGTAAATATGAGAAGTACGAGCAGTAGCTAGTTCCAGTCAGTAGGTTTGATGTTCCTTCTATATCCCTGATCCTTTCAGTGTTCTAATACTGCTGTACTGCTCTCCTGTTTCCTGTATCTGGCTTTTAATCGCACCCCACTCCAGTACTCTTGCCTGGAGACTCCCATGGATGGAGGAGCCTGGTAGGCTGTAGTCCATGGGGTCGCTGAGGGTCGGGCACAATTGAGTGACTTCATTTTCACTTTTCACTTTAATGCATTGGAGAAGGAAATGGCAACCCACTCCAGTATTCTTGCCTGGAGAATCCCGGGGACAGAGAAGCCTGATGGGCTGCCGTCTATGGGACCGCACAGAGTTGGACACGACTGAAGTGACTCAGCAGCAGCAGCAGCAGCATGGTTTTCCTTGGAAATGAAAGTATTGCCATTTCCTCTTGGAGACAGGTTAAGTGTGGTCCCAGGCTAGCCTACCAATGAGCTGGTGCCTACTTCCCACTGCCAACATCTCTTGTGGAAGCTTCATCCCCTCAGAAGCCCTGTGCCCATCTGCAACGGAAGCTCGGTATGCCCCCTTTTTTCTCAGTGAGCACCCTGCGGACACCTGCTCTGTGCTGGGGACCCTCAGGAGCTCACAGTCTAGACAGAAGAGATGATTGATAACAATTAACCATTGTATAATATGACAGGTGAGCTATTCATGTTATATGTGGAGGAGCCAGGGGGATTAACCCTCCTGGGGAGGTCAGAGAAAGCTTCAGAGGAAATGACATTTCAGATGACTTAAGGGAGGATTTTTGTTTGGCAGACCAAGGAGGACAATTAAGGCAGAGCCTACATTCTGATAGGATCAAGGGACAGGATATGGAATGCCTGGATCTCTAGGGGGATGGAGGGAGGAAGGGGAGGGTGCTGGTTGAGCATGTAAGTTGTGGATTGGGAGATGGCTCTAGTTAAGATTGGAAAATTGGCCAGGGTCAGGTCTTGCAGACTTTGAGTTGAGCAGAAGTTGAGTGAGTGCTCTTTGCCTAGAATGGCCGATTTATAGAGGCCTGTAGGGCTTTCCCCGCCCCCACTTCAGTACTCTTGCCTGGAAAATCCCATGGACGGAGGAGCCTGGTAGGCTGTGTTCCATGGGGTCGCTAAGAGTCCAACACGCCTGAAATGACTTAGCAGCAGCAGCAGGGCTTCCCAGGTGGTTCCGTCAGTAAAGAATCTGCTTGCAATGCAGCAGACCTGAGTTTAATCTCTGGGTGGGGAAGATTCCCTGGAAGAGGGAGTGGCAACCCACTCCAGTATTCTTGTCTGGGAAATCCTATGGACTGAGGAGCCTTGCAGGCTACAGTCCATGGGATCGCAAAGAGTCAGACACGACTTAGCCCCTCAGCAACAACAATAGAGGCATTTAAGTTAGTGAGTTTACCATTCATCGCTAAGGCATTTGGGGCCCCAGAAGTACTGCTGGGTCATTTGAAAGACATTCCCTTTTAGCCACTTCTGTGGAAATGGACAACTCTCAAAGACTTGGGAAACGCTAGCTGTGTGGTCAGGGAGGAGCCAGAAGGCCTGGGAGACCTTTGGAAAAGGGTCATGAATGACCAATATCTTTGTGCTTTTGTCAGTGTAATCGCTAAAGGGAATTAAAGCCTTTTGTAAAAGAGGTAATGAGGCTTACTAAGGTTGGATGAGCTCACAGTTTCAACTAATCACCCCCCAGTGGGGTCGATGCCAGACTTCTTCTGCAAACGTCTTTGTAAGATGGCGCCTTGAATTAAAGGATTTCTGAAGACAGATAATTCATAGAGGAAATGGTTGCACAGAGATAGAGGATCTGGAATTCAAAGAGCAGACTGCAGGAAGCCAGAATGGTATCCCAGGCTTGGATTGTTAGTGTGTGAATCTGTACAAGGTTGTCCAGGGCTGTTTTCACCCATGAAAAGGGGTGGGTTCCATGGCTGCAGCTGTTGACAGAAAAGAGGGATCTGCAGCTGCTTAAACTTTTGACACATTGCTATGGGACCAGAATGGGAGGCCATTCAACTTCCTCTCAACGTCTGCCCTGCCTTCTGAATTCTGAAGTTGAAAGGGTCACACTCAGAGACCCCAGCTGTGAAATTATTTCCCAATAGAGTCACTGCATTGATACGTTTCAAAGACCCAATCCAGGGTGCTCCAATGAGCTTGGAGCAAGGTGGTTGATTGTTGGAAGAATTTCTGGAAGTTTCTGATTGTTGCTAAATGTGGCTTAAATCAGAATGCTATTGCCATCAGTAGGAAGGAGTTAGCAAATCCACAGATTGTGCTTTTGAGAATAATCCTATCCTGAAGGGTATTGTTTATTTAAGAAAAGCCATTGTCACTTAGTCACATGAATAACCAAAGTAAAGCATTTGAGTCTGCTTCCTTAATGAAAAAGCTTTTTTAACTTTTTATTTTATTTATTTTTGTTTTTGGCTGTACTGGGTCTTCGTCAATGAGCACGGGTTCTCTCTAGTTGCACCAAGTGGGGGCCACTCTGCTCTGTGCCAGCTTCTCATTGTAGCGGCTTGTTTTGTTGTGGAGATGAAAAAGCATTTTGAAACTCACCTTGACTTATGAAAAAGCAAATGCATTTTTATTTGTTAATAGCCAGTCATAGGCACAGTGTTTGCATAAACAGAGCGGGTGAAGAGCAACCTTTCCCAAAGTGTGTTCCAGTACCTTTAGTCCTGTGAGAGTCCTGCACAAAAAAGGTTTTATACACGAATAAGCCCAAGAAATGCTGTGTTATATGCTCCTCTTGGAGATTCACAGGGCCCACTGGCACAGTAAAGACACTAAGGAAACCTGCTTGACTTTGTATAATTTAGCATTTCCAAAACTTGTTTCCCATGGAGCCATTATTTTGGGTTTTGTTTTTTATTTTCAATTTTTAACATCTTTTAAAATCCTGCATATTCAGAACAACTTTAGGAAGTACTGGTTTGGAGAACTAAGACATAAGTAGGATTAGCATTTACTGTCTTCAATTGTCTTTGCTCACTTTTGACAATGTTGAGCCCATTAATCATTAGCCTGGAGATATTTATGGAGCCACATATATAAAATGAGACAGTCTTTCTCTTCAAACCTCTCTTCCTCATCTAGACCTTCTCATCTTCATAACTCCCCGCATCCATCTAAGTAAAACAGGCCTGACTATGTCAATTTTTTTGTCTACACACTGTTTATTAACATATTTTCATACCAACTGTTGTGCTCAGTAGGGCTCTTCTATCCACCCATGGGATCATATCGCATGTAAGCAGTAAATCCAGGCAGAACCCGTATACTCCAATAAACCGGTACTGATTAGGTGGAATGTAGTGTAACATTTGGGCCAAATTCCCAGCTGACCAATATGCCTCCTTTTATGTGGGGAGTAAGTATACTTCATCTGGGCTTTGAGTCTGTGAAACTGATACCCACCTATGATCTGAATGGGGATTTGCTGCATGTTGACCAGACCATAAACTCACTGAATAAATAGACCCTTTTCCCTGTCCTCCCCTTACTACAGGGAATATTTATTCATTCAAATTTTATCCACAGAAGCCAGCTGCAGGCATGGAGGCTCTACAGTTCAAGCTAGGTCATCAGAATGGCAGACTAAAAATCCTTTTTCCCTAAAGTAATCTTCTTTTTCTCCAGGACTCAGTGGCTCTGTTTTGGCTAAATATTTCTCTCTCTGCCCCAAATAAAGATTTGCAAAATTGTTTGGGAGAACTCTACCCACTTCTTGCAAATCCTTGCTGCCATTTGCTCTATTTTGTTACCCATCCCAGTCTGGATTCGGCCACCTTTACTCTTCTTGAGGACACTGGCAACTTCCTAATTATTATATTCAATTGCCATCATCATAGTTTTATTTTTTCCACCTCCTCAAAGTCTTCTTGAGAATCTATCCTTCTGACTTATAGGATGCTGAATTTTCCTTGTTCTCACATGCCCTTGAAGTCAGCCCTTCCATTCTTCATCTTCTACATGGAATTCTTACATCCATTTGTCTTGTGTCACCAACCACCTAAGGTTACTGCCCCATCTCCAATTCTTTTGGAATGCTTCAGGGAATAAACAAGTAAACTGAACCTATTGCTTCTTCCAAATATTTGTATTTCTCTGCATGAAATAATAAATCTCCCAGGTCAACTGAACTTAAAACATCAGGGTTATCTTTGACTTCCCTGTGTCCCTGACCTCCTGTGACATCTGTGACTGTGTCATAAATTAGGAAGCACAGGGGCAGGTCTGTAAAAGAAATTTATTTTTTCTGTGTCCTGTTCAAATAAATAGAATTCATTTAACCCATTTTATTTGATGCTGAGAAGTCATCCTACTCACTAATATCCCCGTACATTATTTCAAAATGCTTCCTGGCTTTGTTAATATGGATGTTCTTGTTACTTATAAGTTGTATGTGTTTCATCGGAGCCCTCTATTTACAATTCTGGTGACTGCTTTCTGGTGAACGGTCATGTCTGTTAATGATTTTATAAGCCTAGATCAGAGATTTTGCTAACTGCCTGGCTCAACCCTGTATGGGACCTTTGGAAAGGAGGGAAAGAGTTAAATTTTAGTTCCGACTTTATAAAGCATCATCTCAGTGGAAAGGAAAGTATAAATCTGAAAGGCTTAAATAACAGTTTCTGAAAATATTTAATTAAATCCCTAAATATTCAGTTGGAAGATGTACTTCAAGCATAGGAAGAGAGGGAGAGGTTAGTGTTGGTGAGAGTAACTGTGGAATGTTCCAAAAGGAGGTAAGATTTTGAGTGGAGATGAAGAATATGGAATATTTGAAGAGAGCAGTAACCAGAGACCAGGAACTCAGACACTATTTCTTCTTCCTTTCAAAAT
>SJYQ01000870.1:443641-455590 GCA_006410935.1 Redunca redunca | reverse complement strand
CACACACACACATAGAAATTCACATTTACTGACTCCGGACTGGGTACTGTGCTGGATGCTTTCACAAACAGCAGATGAGGCCTGCATGTGAGGAGTCCCGCCAGCTTGGGATGGAAGATGCCGCCCTTTCTACCAAACCACTGCCCTCCATTCAAAACCAGGACCTGGGAAAAGACTGGACGTTAGAGTAGTTCTTAGATGACACTCCCTTCGATGTAAATCAACTTGTACAGATTTGGTTTTGCAAATGAAAACAAATCTCCAGTGTTTCATAGCTCTGCACTTCTGCCCACAGGCTTGTTCACTTTTCCCTTTTAAATATAAATGGAGAAATGGAAATGAGGTTTCCATGATGCACGGAATCTCTATTTTCAGAAAAGATAAACAGGGTCCTCTGGTCAGAGACTCCAAAGAGAAATGTGGCTTCCAAGGGGTGGAAGACTAAAAATAAAGATGCTGGTAGATAGGTAAGTGAATTAATAAAATGAGGCAACCAAACAAAACCCCTGAACTCATTCCCTTCACCATTGAAAGAAACACCATGCAAAGAAAATGAGAACCAGGGGATGGAGGGAAACTTCCAAAGAAACCTGGGCAGCTGTCCCTGGGGATCCTATGAGCTGGGATTTCCAAAACATTGGTCATGTGGGCAGAAGGGAAGCAGGCGCCCTGATGAGCTCACACAGCAGTGAAACGCAGGGAAACAGGGTTAGGAAGGCCAAGGCTGGATTCAACCAGGACTCTTGAAAAAGGGGCTTCTAGACCATTTGGATTTCTTGTTGGCCTGTAAGTCAGCAAGGCATCAGAAAAAGTAGTCAGGGTGATATGTGGATTTTGGGTATGGGAATCCTGGATTTGGATCCTGGTGAGTGGCCTCATTTCCACATGTGTCTGGTCAATAGTCAACTGCTGAGCTGCTGATGGGTACATTTCTTAATAATGTGACAAGAAACTGAGCCCATCTTTCCAGCCATAAATGAGAATAAAAATACCTCATCAGATTGCTATGAGGATTACGAGGGATTGGAGGAGGAAAATATGAGATATATATATAGCATATACTTTATACAGAGTGAATATTTAAAAAAAAAAAAAAAAAGGAATCTGCTCCTTCTCTGGGTCATCCTAATCACCCTTTTAGAGCAAGTAAGAACAGAGTGCAGGGCCAGACCTACTCCTTGCTGCTGCTGCTGCTAAGTCGCTTCAGTCATGTCTGACTCTGTGCGACCCCATAGATGGCAGCCCACTAGGCTCCTCCATCCCTGGGATTTTCCAGGCAAGAGTACTGGAGTGGGGTGCCATTGCCTTAGGGCCCCAAAATAATGTTCAGTTCAGTTCAGTCGCTCAGTCATGTCCGATTCTTTGCAAAACCATGGACTGCAGCACACCAGGCCTCCTTGTCCATCACCAACTCCTGGAGTTTACTCAAACTTGTGTACATTGAGTCAGTGATGCCATCCAACCATCTCATCCTCTGCCATCCCCTTCTCCTCCTGCCTTCAGTCTTTCGCAGCATCAGGGTCTTTTCAAATGAGTCAGTTCTTTGAATCAGGTGACCAAAGTATTGGAGCTTCAGCTTCAGCATCAGTCCTTCCAATGAATATTCAGGACTGATTTCCTTTAGGATGGACTGGTTGGATCTCCTTGCAGTCCAAAGGACTCTCAAGAGTCTTCTCCAACACCACAGTTCAAAAGTATCATTTCTTCAGTGCTCAGCTTTCTTCACAGTCCAACTCTCACATCCATACATAATGACTGGAAAAACCATAGTTTTGACTAGACGGACCTTTGTTGACAAAGTAATGTCTCTGCTTTTTAATATGCTGTCTAGGTTGGTCATAGGTTTTCTTCCAAGGAACAAGCATCTTTTAATTTCATGGCTGCAATCACCATCTGCAGGGATTTTGGAGCCCAAAAGATAATCTCTTACTGTTTCCATTGTTTCCCCATCTATTTGCCATGAAGTGATGGGACCAGATGCCATGATCTTCATTTTCTGAATGTTGAGCTTTAAGCCAACTTTTTCACTCTCCTCTTTCACTTTCATCAAGAGGCTTTTTAGTTCCTCTTCACTTTCTGCCATAAGGGTGGTGTCATCTGCATATCTGAGGTTATTGATGTTTCTCCCAACAATCTTGATTCTAGCTTGTGCTTCATCCAGCCCAACGTTTCTCATGATGTACTCTGCATGTAAATTAAATAATCAGGGTGACACTATACAGCCTTAACATACGCCTTTCCCAATTTGGAACCGGTCTGTTGTTTCATGTCTGGTTCTAATTGTTGCTTCCTGACCTGCATGCAGGTTTCTCAAGAGGCAGGTCTGCTGCTGCTGCTGCTGCTAAGTCGCTTCAGTTGTGTCTGACTTTGTGCAATCCCATAGACGGCAGCCCACCAGGCTCCCCTGTCCCTGGGATTCTCCAGGCAAGAACACTGGAGTGGGTTGCCATTTCCTTCTCCAATGCATGAAAGTGAAAAGAGGCAGGCCAGGTAGTCTGATATTCCCATCTCTTTCAGAATTTTCCAGAGTTTGTTTTGATCCACACAGTCAAAGACTTTGGAGTAGTCAATAAAGCAGAACTGGAACTCTGGAACTCTGTTGCTTTTGCAATGATCCAACGGATGTTACCAAATAGCAAAGAGAAACAAGGGCTGCTCCTACCTGGCTTCTGTGTTTTCCTGGGTAAACAATGCTCTTTCCATGAGAAAATAGAAACAACAGGGCAAAGAGGCACCTGCAGCCCAGAGTAAGTGAGGAGGTTGAGTGCTTGAGATGAATTTGAGCTTCTGGCCAATACTAATCATGTGTAGATTGACCCCACAACTCCAGCAAGAGATGCTCCTTCAGTGTGGATGCTTGGGTGTTCCCATGGCAACTTGCTCCTGAGCTGTTGTAACCTTCTCACCACTCACGTGACTCTCCCCACTGGATAGAGCCTCTGCTCTGGCAAAGACTGTGCCTCATTCACTGCCCATCCCCAGCTGCCAGCTCATCATCTGGCCCAGAATAGACACACAATATAAATGTGCCATTTAACTGTGCTGAGACAAGAGATAGACACATGTCTACATTTTTAACATGAAGAAGGATAAAATTTGGGAACTACAGATATCTAAGCTTGATGGTGGCTCCAAAAAAAGAAAAAGATCTGGAACAGACTTACATAGCTCATTTCAGAGAGCTTACATAACTCTCTGCAGTTCATCTACAAATGATCAGGAAATTTGAGCTGACTTTCATTAAAAACCACTAGTGCAGGACTTCCTGGGAAGTCCAATGGTTTAGACTCCATGCTTACATTGCAAGGGGCTCCAGTTCAGTCCCTGGTCAAGGCACTAAGATCCTTCATGCCACACATTGCAGTCAACTCCCCCCAACAAAAAAATAAATAAATAACTTAAAAAGATAAACAGCAACAACAGCAAAAATCACATCAACAAAGACCTAGCACAGCTAAAACTTACTTAATTTTTTAAAAGGACCACAAGTGCAATGAAAAGATGTTAAGAGTGAATCTAACTAGATTACTAGTTTCTGCGTTACTAGAAATAAAGGACCCTGAGAAAGGAGTCCTCTTGTGTTTTGCAGGTCATATCACATTATGTTCTGTTCTGAGCAGCTCATTTTCAGAAAGATTCTGATAATCTAGAACACACCCAAGGGATGGTACCCAGGACCAGTCATTAGGGTTTCTATAAAATGAGTCCATGGGATTTCCCAGGCAAGAATACTGGAGCAGGTTGCCATTCCCTTCTCCAGGGGATCTTCCTGACCTAGGGATCCAACCCGGATCTCCTGCACTGCAGACAGAGTCGTTACTACCTGAGGCACCAGGAAAGCCCTGTGAAATGTGTACAGTTGAGAGAGCTGGCATGGTTTAACTTGGAGAATACTGGAAGCGATAGGCAGGAAGAAGGACTTCCCTGGTGGCTTAGATGGTAAAGAGTCTACTTGCAATCCAGGAGACTCGAGTTCAATTCCTGGGTCAGGAAGATCCCCTGGAGAAGGGAATGGTAACCCACTCCAGTGTTCTTGCCTGGAGAATCCCAAGGACAGAGGAGCCCAGCAGGCTATAGTTCATGGGGTCACAAAGAGTCAGACACAACTGAGCAGCTAATAGGCAGGAAGAGGCAGCAATATCATCGTCAAAGCTCCGGAAAATGAGTATAGATCTCCTTTGTTCTACTCACAAAGGCAGAACCAGGGCCAATGGGTAGAAGTAATCAGGGATCTGAATTTAATCAACCATAAAGAAAAATTTCCTAGAAAATAGAATTGTGCTGCCGCCAGATGCACAGGGCGAATGTTCCACAGAAGTACCTGGATAACCTATTCAGGGAAGGTGTACCTGAGATCCCTGCAGTGGGCAAGAAGTTTGCACTGGGTGATCTTCAACATCAGGAACCCATAATGAAAATGCCTCTCTTCAAGGAGCCTTACCAGATGAAGGTCCCTGTGCAGCCAAGCCCCTTGGAGGCTACGTTCACATTATTTTCCAGGTGAACTACTCACAGTAATCCATATCCGTCACAGAGATTCAGAAGAGTTTAACCAGTAGTTTAAAGCAACTTCCTACCTATCACCAGGGAGTAGCCAACCTATAATTGTTATTTAGTTGCTAAGTAGTGCCCAACTCTTTCTCGACCCCATGGACTGTAGCCTGCCAGGCTCCTTCTTCTGCCCATGGTATTTCCCAGGCAACAATACTGGAGTGGGTTGCCATTTCCTTTGCCAAGGGATCCATAATTGCTTCTAGTTATTAGAAGATAATTTGTAAGTTAGAGAATTGATTCAATTACATCATGTGGTCTCATGGCAAATGTCAGCAGAAGTTTCTAGTGATAAATCAACTAATGTGAACTCTAACCTGAGGACTCTTGATTCCTCAAATTCCCTATCTCAAATTCCTCTCCTCCAGTTGTTTTCAGAACATTTAGCAGCAATCTTCTACTTTTAAAATAAAATCGGATACAAGCCAAAAACAAACTAAGGAAGTACGTGAAATGAGGCTATAATCATCTTTTGTAAATTATTTTCACTTAAACTTTTCCCACCACCATTTAGATTTCACCTCTATTTTTATTAGTAATTTCTTATTGTCTGCTCCTTTTCTTCTTCTTCCTGCCTGCCTTTTATTTCCTTTCATCTTCTTCTCCTCTAAGAATTTATATTTTTTCAAACTTTCCCAGGGCTCAATTAACATCACTTAAAAATTTTTTGTGGGACCAGTGAAGTCTTGAAGCTGCTGCATTTAATACTCAGCTGAACCCTGGAAATCCAATCTGTAGCCAAACATTTGGCTTTGGTTTAGAGGCAGAAGTCGAAAAAGGGAATTGATATGCAGGTGTGGTGCAAAGCTGGTCTTAAAAATACAGATGTTATTACCTCTGGGCCCTAGGGACCTGGAACAAAATGCAGTGAGCCACCCCCAGAGGTGAAACAATGGTCATAAAATGGTTTCTCGATTCGTGAGTTTTGCTGAGCTGTCTCTTTGCAACATTTAGTGACTATTTAATAACGCTAACAGCTCTTTGAGCTAAATTGCTAACATTTGGGGAGCAAGGTTATGTAAAACAAAATTGAATTATGAAAACAATTTTCCAGTTAGTGCTGGCATTTCTTTATTTCTGTTTATCTTTTTCCTCAAAGGAGCCATTTACCAGTTCCTACCCGGCTGGCATGAGCTGATGTTCACAGACCCTAAACAATCAGCGCACACCTCTGAACAACAAGGGTTCTTATTTTCCGTCTCTGGTCCTAGCCCAAAGCTTGGAAGCACATTTAGTCATGGAAAGATATAAAACCAAAGAAGTACCCAAAGTGGTCTTTTGAAGAAAATTATGATGCTCATTGAACCCCACTTAGATTTTCATATAACTTCTCTCTTAGCCTAGTGTGTTGGAGGTAGTTTTATTTAGATGTATAAATGGTGTGTGTATTGATATGGGAAACTTAAAAACAGAGGCACTTTCTAGTAAAACTGAAAGTGTGTACACCATAAAAGCAAGCAATTCCACTTTTAGGTATATACTTCAGGGCAAGACTCTCACATGTAGGCTCCCAACAGCAGTTAAAACGAATAAACGAGATGCACGTGTGTCCACCTGGAGAGCTCGCAAGAACGCAGAGTGTAGAAAATTGTTACTAATGCTACATTACTTTTATGCAAATATCTAAATCAAAATGTAAAACAAACAATATAGGGGCATGGATGCACCTCAGCTTCAGAGACTGCCTCTGAGGAGAGGAAGGGAGGAGGAAGGGATGCCACAGCCTCCTTCACATTATCAACAATGTTGTGTTTCCCTAAGAAAGAAAATATCTAAAGCATATTTAACCAAAAATTAATTTATTGACTACTTGGTATTATTCTCTATACTTTTCTGCATCTTTACACATTTTTAATATTTTTAATTGAATAAACAATCCTTTACATTTTATAGTGCTTTACAATTTTCAAAGGTTTCATACATGTATCTTTATACATTTTACAAAATAAAAATAAAACCCAGGGATTTCCCTGGTGGTCAAGTGGCTAAGACTTGGAGCTCCCAGTGCCAGGGCCCCTGGTCAGGGAACTAGATCCCACGTGCCACAGCTAAGAGTTCACATGTAGCAACTAAAGATCCTGCATGCTGCAATTAAGACCCAATGCATCAAAAAAAAAAAAAAATAGCATTCAAAAAATAAACATGCTTTCTAAAAATAAAGAAGAAGAAGAATAAAGCCCAAACCAGAATTTACTTCATCTTTACATATTTTACAAATTAAACCTAAAGCCCCAATCAGGATTTAAACAAAAAGGGCAGACACACCGTCTAGCACCCAAGAGGGTTTCTCTCCGAACCCAGTAAACAAGGGTGGTTGGCATCTAGTAAAACAAGCCAAGGCCCCAGTCTTCAAGGAGGCAGAAGTACCAATCAGTTGTGTTCAATTCATTCTTTCTCTTGCCTGCTCTTAAGACTCTGTAAAAGCTCGTTGTTTAACGACTGAACTTCCCGGTCACATTCTTCTTGCCTGGCACAAATTTTTAATCCCACTTAGTGATACCATCAGTTGAAATTTCCATGGCTGCTATTCATTCTATTCCTTTGTGGCACCACTTTCCACTTCTCTCTGTTCATTATATTCAAATGCATACACCCAAACAGGGCCTATATGTGATGGCACAGCCTGTTCTCTATTTTACATAGAATTTTATTTAACAAATGAAAACTAATACCTACACCTGGAGGGAGGTCTGCTTGACAGAAACAGCTCATTTTTCCAACTAATTCAGTTAACACCTGATTAGAAATACTGATCAAGTTTTGAGTTCTTTCAATATTGTTTAATATCACTTCTGTTCAGTTGGGGCTTTCCTGGTGGCTCAGATGGTAAAGAACCCACCTGCAATGCAGGAGACCTGGGTTCGATCGCTGGGTTGGGAAGATCCCCTGGAGAAGAGAACAACTACCCACTCCAGTATTCGGACTTGGAGAATTCCGCGGACTATACAGTCACAGAGTTGGACACAACTGAGCAACTTTCACTTTCGCACTTTCTGTTCTGCCAGTATCTATTAACATCCTTTTTGTCAAGAGTGACCAGCATAAGAATAGAATTATGTACAGCCCTTTAGAAATTCATGTGTAGTCCCAGAAGGTAGTTTGAAGAAAAACATACAATGCGCTGCCTGTTGCAGTGATGCTATGATTAAAGGCCTTTGAGAGTCCAGAGAATGAAGCCTCAAGGGACCATCGCAGCGTTTGCAATCAGACAAGTGGGGCTCTGAGTGGCTGCTCTGCCACCATACCAGCTGTGAGGCCTCAGGAAAGATACTTAACATCTCTGATCTTTTACTTTTTCTCCAAAACACAAGGTTAGTAATACTCAGCTTCTTGGATGGTTAAGAACTGAGTGAGTTAAGCAATGTACCATGCTTCATACAATGCCTGACATATATTATCGATATCTGAAAGCATAGTTACATTAATAGTTCCCTCTTCCTCGTTCCTGACATGAATCACAGGGAGACATGTAAATGCTGCATGTTATCTATGAAGATATGATTTGCATGGAATGCATCAACATGGAAAAATTATTGGTCCAGGTTTTTGGTCAGATTAGCATGGCATGGTTTTGCCTGGGAGATTGTAACCATCCATATGCCCTTTACCAAATTGAGGTCATCTTCTTGCATGAGTATTTGTTTTCAAGAGGACATCAGCTCATTGTGAAGCAATCCTACTGATAATTGTGGTATCAAATAACACAATTAGATCTATGAATTCTTTGTGTAACTTTGCATAGGCTTGAGAAGTGAAGCCTCAGGTAGATAAAGGTGACTGTTGCACAAACTGTGTTTATGATTTTTTTTGTAGTACTTTAGGAAACATTACACATTCTCAGAAGCTCTCAATGTCACCCTAATTAGGAGGGGAAATGCTGTTAATGAGAATAGTCGTAAATTTTTAGCATGTAATCACAAGAGAAGCCTGTGGATATGATCACATAAATCACTTTATGGTGATTTGTGCCATTGAATTTTCTTTTTTTTTAATGTTTATAATTACATTTTTCTTAAAAAATTAAACAAGGCTGCATATGTCCCATGTCATCCCTCCAGCCTGGACTCACCACCCTGGTGACCACTGTTACTGCAGTGAGGGTTAAAAAGGTTAACAGCCAATGGGACAGCTTCAGACTGGGAGTCCAACCTGTTTTCCATTCATCCCATGAGCTACCCCCTGTTGTGTCATCTTGAGCAAATAACTTCCTGGCTCTGATTCTCTTGGTCTTTAAAAATGGGGATGGAAGATGTTAGACAAGATGATTTCTGGAGTCCTTTGCTTCAGTATTCTGCGTGCTCATGATTTCTTGTTCTTTGCATGTATGATTGCACACTAAAATGACCATGTGTTTTCAATCGTAAAATGCACATTTTTTCACAGTTTAAAATTCAGGAAGTTACAACTGATGGTAATTTAGATTGCTGTGAAATACAGTGTTAAATATAGAAGTACTGAATAGTAAGTACTGTTTTATCAAGAGTTTCTACAGAAAAAATGGAAAATTACTGACAAATGTTGATTGAAAATAAGAGTGTACAATTCCTGTAACTTAACAGAGATTGTGTGTGTTAAGTTGCTTCAGTCGTGTCCGACTCTTTGCAACCCTATGGACTGTAGCCCTCCAGGCTCCTCTGTCCATAGCATTCTCTCAGGCAAGAATACTCGAGTAGGTTGCCCTGCCCTTCTCCAGGGGATCTTCCCGACCTAGGGATTGAACCCGTGTCTCTTACATTTCCTGTATTGGCAGGTGTGTTCTTTACCACTGCTGCTGTTGCTGCTGCTAAGTTGCTTCAGTCGTGTCTGACTCTGTGCGACCCCACGGATGGCAGCCCACCTGGCTCCCCCATCCCTGGGATTCTCCAGGCAAAAACACTGGAGTGGGTTGCCATTTCCTTCTCCAATGCAAAGTGAAAGTGAATTCGCTCAGTCGTGTCCAACTCTTAGTGACCCCATGGACTGCAGCCCACCAGTCTCCGCCGTCCATAGGATTTTCCAGGCAAGAGTACTGGAGTGGGATGCCATTGGCTTCTAGCACCACTTTAACATGGAAAACAACCCAGGAGTTGTGAGGACAATTATCCCAGAGGACGGGTTGGTTTGGATGTCCCTGAAGGTCCCTTTCAGCTCAGAGATGCTCTGACATGCCAACTTTATTTCGGTTATTTGGTTATTTTGTGCACTCATCAAGTATAGAGCATTTTGTGAAAAATGGAAGATAGTGTATGGCAATGACATAGTAATATTGTACCTATTAAATAATTGCATGTTAATTTCCATTGAAGTGTTAAATCACTCATACTGATTAGTTGAGTGTTCCTATAGCTGTTACACATTGATTATTTTCAAATAAATATGTTTGGACACTAAAACTATAGTGAAAATAATTTCATATTTGTCAATGGCTTCAAAGGTCCTTTAGATTCGTACAAAAACTCAGGAGTTAATTGCTATGAGCATAGTGCCATATGGGCCTCCCTGGTGGCTCAGACGGTAAAGAATCCGCCTGCAATGTGGGAGACCTGAGTTTGATCCCTGGGTCAGGAAGATCCCCTGGAGGAAGGCATGGCATCCTACTCCAGTATTCTTGCCTAGAGAAT
This sequence comes from Redunca redunca, assembly GCA_006410935.1. Taxonomy (NCBI): domain Eukaryota; kingdom Metazoa; phylum Chordata; class Mammalia; order Artiodactyla; family Bovidae; genus Redunca; species Redunca redunca. The sequence goes on along the minus strand of SJYQ01000870.1, from coordinate 445,439 downwards.
CCTATGGACAGAGGAGCCTGGCAGCATACAGTCCATTGTGTCACAAAGAGTCGGACGTGACTGAGAGACCAAGCATATAGTTCCATATAACAAAAAATATATTTGTGCTCCAGATAAATGGAACTTCCATGTTAATTCTTACCCTAGTATAGTACTTTACTATAACTGCTAGTGATTTTTGATTGCTATTGAGTTCATATGTTTAAAAAGAAGCCATTAGTTACTTATGGATGATTTGTTTCTTGATTTATCAAGCCTTCATAATAATTACAATGCATGCTGTCTATGGCCAGCCTCATTGTGGCTCTTAGCATGGCTGATAATTGAAATGGTTTTGAACCTGACTATCCCAGGAGTAAAGTCCAGAGGTGTGGTGCGGTTGATCTTGGAGTTGTTGCTTGAAAAGTGGTTCCCAATGACAAAATCTGGGATTAGTTATCCAAAGAGCCATATTTGAGGGCTGGATTTGATTTCTGGGTTTCCCTAATTGACAGTAGAAATCTCAATTTATCACATGTGCCATGAATTTGTTAGTCTGAAGGAATTAATCAAAATCCTGTTTCTATAAACATTTTTATTGTTTCATCATTTCTGAAATCATGCACTTTATGAGTTGGTCCTATTTTGGGTAATAGCAATTACTTATGAAAGCTGTTAGATAGTTTCTGTCAGGCTTAATTAAACCTTTTCTGCTGGGAGACTTTTTAAAGAGTTTGTGAACTGTCAACTGTTGATACCATGTCCCAGATATTACTCATAAAATGGAATCTCTACCAGTAAAAATAACTCAGAGGCATCAAACCTCCAAATCTGGAAGCCAGTTGACTCCTTTTAGACAAATTCCATATGTCTCATTACCTCATCGCAGCTTAGCATTTGGTCTTGTGTGTTAGTTATGGGTGGGAGTCATTTTTTTTTCTAAATCTTTTTTTTTTTGAGATGTTCACTCTACTTTTTACTACCATCCTTTTGTAAATGTTAATGATGTGAAAATGCCTAAGGACCAATGGAGATGCTCAGAATAGCAGCCTTTGTAGACTGTCCCAATGGGGAGCTTATCAAGGGAGATTTTTGACTCGTGTATGAAATTGAAGGAAAATGTAGTAGGAGTGCCTTTGACTATATGGTGTTAGGAACATGGGAGAATGTTAGGGCAAGCGAAGTCTCGGGAAAGGGGTAGCTATGGACTTAGATAGAGAGGAAGTTTAAGATTTATGGGGTTTAATTTAAGATTAATGGGATCCACTTTGATCTGGGCAGGGTTTGGATTGATAAAAAAAGATAAGGGAGAGTAATTCAGACTGAGCAATGGTTCAAAGATAACGAAGAAGAGTTTTCTCCGTTGGAATAAAAATTAGCACCAATTTATGAAGGCTGAGGAAAACAACAGAATGGGAAAGACTAGAGATCTCTTCAAGAAAATTAGAGATACCAAGGGAACATTTCATGCAAAGATGGGCTCGATAAAGGACAGAAATGGTATGGACCTAACAGAAGCAGAAGATATTAAGAAGAGGTGGCAAGAATACACAGAAGAACTGTACAAAAAAGATCTTCACGACCCAGACAATTATGATGATGTTATCCCTAATCTTGAGCCAGACATCCTGGAATGTGAAGTCAAGTGGGCCTTAGAAAGCATCACTACGAACAAAGCTAGTGGAGGTGATGGAATTCCAGTTGAGCTGTTTCAAATCCTGAAAGATGATTCTGTGAAAGTGCTGCACTCAATATGCCAGCAAATTTGGAAAACTCAGCAGTGGCCACAGGACTGGAAAAGGTCAGTTTTCATTCCAAT
>SJYQ01000870.1:423885-443345 GCA_006410935.1 Redunca redunca | reverse complement strand
ACTCTTGAGAGTCCCGTGGACTGCAAGGAGATCCAACCAGTCCATTCTGAAGATCAATCCTGGGATTTCTTTGGAAGGAATGATGCTGAAGCTGAAACTCCAGTACTTTGGCCACCTCATGCGAAGAGTTGATTCATTGGAAAAGACTCTGATGCTGGGAGGGATTGGGGACAGGAGGAGAAGGGGATGACCCAGGATGAGATGGCTGGATGGCATCACGGACACGATGGACGCGAGTCTGAGTGAACTCCGGGAGTTGGTGATGGACAGGGAGGCCTGGCGTGCTGCTATTCATGGGGTCGCAAAGAGTCGGACACGACTGAGCGACTGAACTGAACTGAACTGAACTGAACTGTGGTAATCAGGAGTCCCTGAAGAACTTTGAGTGGAGAAGTGATATAATGAAAGCAATGTTTAAAGAAAATAATTCGGTAGCATTGGATAGAATTGGAGGGAAGGCATAGTATCAAGGAAAACTTAAGAGACAGGAAAACCAGTTTCTTTTTCTTTAATTAATTAATTTTAATTGGAGGCTAATTACTTTACAATATTGTGATGGTTTTTGCCATACATTGACATGAATCAGCCACAGGTATACATGTGTCTCCCCATCCTGAACCCCCTCCCACCTCCTTCCCCATCCCATCCCTCTGGGTTGTTCCAGTGCACCCGTTTTGAGTGCCCTGCTTCATGCATCGAACTTGAACTGGTCATCTATTTCACATATGGTAATACACGTTTCAATGCTATTCTCTCAAATCATCCCACCCTCGCCTTCTCCACAGAGTCCAAAAGTCTGTGTTTTACATCTGTGTCTCTTGCTGTCTTGCATATAGGTTTGTTGTTATGATCTTTCTAAATTCCATATATATGCATTAATGTATTGGTGTTTTTCTTTTTGACTTACCTCACTCTGTATAATAGGCTTCAGTTAAATCCACCTCATTAGAACTGACTCAAATGTGTTCTTTTTTATAGCTGAGTAATATTCCTTTGTGTATATGTACCACAGCTTTCTTCCATTCATCTGCCGATGGACTCGTAGGTTGCTTCCATGTCCTGGCTATTGTAAACAGTGCTGCAATGAACACTGGGGGACATGTGTCTCTTAATTCTGGTTTCCTTGGTGTGTATGCCCAGCAGTGGGATTGCTGGGTTGTATGACAGTTCTGTTTCCAATTTTTTAAGGAATCTCCTCACTGTTCTCCATAGTGGCTGTACTAGTTTGCATTCCTACCAACAGTGTAGGAGGGTTCCCTTTTTGCCACACCCTCTCTAGCATTTATTGTTTGTAGACTTTTTGATGGCAGCCAATCTGACCAGTGTGAGATGGTACCTCACTATGGTTTTGATTTGCATTTCTCTGATAATGAGTGATGTTGAGCATCTTTTCATGTGTTTGTTAGCCATCTGTATGTGGAAGACCACTTTCTATTATAACATTCAAGGAGTAAGGTGATGATTAAGGTAATAGTAACTAGATAATAATAAGTCCACCAGAGTGGTGCCAGTGTTATGCCATTCATAGCAACAACAAAGCTACCATTAACTGACTGCTTATTATGTGCCAGGTATAATGCTTAAGTGCTTTATATAGACATATCATTTAATCATCATCACAACAATCTTATAAGTACTATTATTAATGCCATTTTCAGACGAAGAAACTGAGACTTAGAAAGGGTAAATGATTTCCTCCAATTGATAGAGTGAAGATCTCAACCTAAGTCATCTGCAACCTGAACCCATATTATAAAATACTCCTTTAGGAGTATTTGAAAGGTGGAAATGAGGAAGAGCCAATATGTATTTTGCTTAGCACTGTACTTGATATTATAGCATCTTAAAGTAGTAAGGTGGCTCAGTGGTAAAGAATTCACCTACCAAGCAGGAGACATGGGTTTGATCCCTGGGTTGGGAGGATCCCCTGAAGAAGGAAATGGCAACCCACTCCAGTATTCTTGCCTGGGAAATCTCATGAAGAGAGGAGCCTGGCAGGCTACAGTTCATGGTGTTGCCAGGAGTCTGCCAGGACTATTAAACAGCAGCAGAGTAGTTAAGACCAAGTAGGTTATCATAAGAGTTTAAAATCTAATCAGAGAATCAAGTTGTAACATGAATCAGAAAGATGTCATACATTGGGTTCCCCAGAATATAGGCTTTGAGATTTGTGTGCAGGAGGTTTATTGGGGAGAGTGCTCTGTAACAATATGCATGAGAAATAAAGGATGCAGGAATGGACAGAGGCCACAGAGACCTCCCTGATCTTAAAGGGGGTTCTAGAGCTAGAATCACCCTTCAGAGTTGTCCCAATAAAGGCAAGGAGCACAGGTCTTTATATTTGTCCATTAAGCAGTCAGTGGATGCTGCTGCCCCCAGGAGGGGAGGGTAATCTTTGAACAAAGCAACTTCCTTCTGCTGACAGGTCCTGGGAAGGGACTCCACTGTGTCCTCAGTCTTGAAGGGAATCTGGACAAATACCATAGTGTCCACTACACCAAAATATAAGAACATAACTATATTTTTAAAGTTATCTACTCTTCAATATGTAAAAACCTTAAGTCACATTTTGGGGGAATACTTTCCTTTTAAAGTACTATTTTGGTGGGGAGGAGACACCCAATAAATCTGTGCATTTCTTTGCTGAAGAGTGGTAGCCTTAGTTCTTGATGAAAATAATCAATATGGAAGGCATTTGGTGTATGGCTTAATTGAAACACTGTGTTTTGAACCCATTTGGTGTTAATGTGTAAATCCAATACTGTTTTCACACCTGCCCTCTTTTTATGAAGTTTTTTCTTTTTTTTCAAATGGAACTCTAGTATGGATTTCTTGCTTCAGACTAAAGAAAGGGCATGGACTGTCATCACTGGCCAAGAATCCAACTCACATGGTAACATGACATCATCCTTCATGTCCATCAATAAGACTTTGCCATTTTGCATTCAGAAAGGAGCTGTGTGAATAATGTCTTGGGCCAAAATCACCCAGGGAACACTCCATTATACCTCAGCTGATCTTGACAAATATTAGACACAGACACACAAGATATATGCATACCTGGACTTCACTTCCCAGAGAATCTGCTTCCTGGTGGCTGGAGTAGGATCAAGGAATACTTATTCTGTAACAGCCTATATGATTCACCAGAGTTTAAGAATTCTTTTCCAGTGGGCCAATTCAGTTCAGTCGCTCTGTCGTGTCCAACTCTCCGTGACCCCATGAACCGCAGTATGCCAGGCTCCCTGTCCATCACCAACTCCCCAAGTCCTCCCAAACCCATGTCCATTGAGTCAGTGATGCCATCCAACCATCTCATCCTCTGTCATCCCCTTCTCCTCCTGCCCTCAATCTTTCCCAGCATCAGGGTCTTTTCAAATAAGTCAGCTCTTCACATCAGGTGGCCAGAGTATTGTAGTTTCAACTTCAACATCACTCCTTCCAGTGAACATCCAGGACTGATCTCCTTTAGGGTGGACTGGTTGGATCTTCTTGCAGTCCAAGGGACTCTCAAGAATCTTCCCCAACACCACAGTTCAAAAGCATCAATCCTTCAGTGCTCAGCTTTCTTTATAGTCCAACTCTCACGTCCATACATGACCACTGGAAAAACCATAGCCTTGACTAGATGGACCTTTGTTGGCAAAGTAATGTCTCTGCTTTTTAATATGCTGTCCAGGTTGATCATAACTTTCCTTCCAAGGAGTAAGCATCTTTTAATTTCATGGCTGCAATCACCATCCACAGTGATTTGGGAGCCCAGAAAAATAAAGTCTGACACTGTTTCCACTGTTTCCCCATCTATTTGCCATGAAGTGATGGGACCAGATGCCATGATCTTCGTTTTCTGAATGTTGAGCTTTAAGCCAACTTTTTCACTCTTCTCTTTCACTTTCATCAAGAAGCTCTTTAGTTCCTCTTCACTTTCTGCCATAAGGGTGGTGTCATCTGCATATCTGAGGTTATTGATATTTCTCCCGGTAATCTTGATTCCAGCTTGTGCTTCCTCCAGCCCAGCATTTCTCATGATGTACTCTGCATAGAAGTTAAATAAGCAGGGTGACAACATACAGCCTTGACGTACTCCTTCTCCTATTTGGAACCAGTCTGTTGTTCCATGTCCAGTTCTAACTGCTGCTTCCTGACCTGCATACAGGTTTCTCAAGAGGCAGGTCAGGTGGCCTGGTATTCCCATCTCTTTCAGAATTCTCCACAGTTTATTGTGATCCACACAGTCAAAGGCTTTGGCATAGTCAATAAAGCAGAAATAGATGTTTTTCTGGAACTCTCTTGCGTTTTCGATGATCCGGTGGATGTTGGCAATTTGATCTCTGGTTCCTCTGCCTTTTCTAAAACCAGCTTGAACATCTGGAAGTTTATAGTTCACATATGGAGACCTATAATAAATGGTTCTGTTCTGTAAGAGTCTTTAGGGGTGAGATCACAAAGTGGGTGTGTTGGGGATCTCCAAAACAGTGAATCTTAGAAAGAAAGATCTTCTTAAGGGAATTAGGGAGTACCATCTAGAAGAAAGAAAGAAGGTGAAGGAAAGTTTCACTTTCATTTTTCTAGATTCCACATATATACATTAATATACAGTATTTGTCTTTCTTTTTTCTTTCTGCCACTCTGTATGACATTCTCTAGGTCCATGCAGGTCTCTACAAATGGCCCAATTTCATTCCTTTTAATGGCTGAGTAATATTCCATTGTTGTGATCCACACAATCAAAGGCTTTGGCATAGTCAATAAAGCAGAAATAGATGTTTTTCTGGAACTCTCTTGCTTTTTCCATGATCTGGCAGATGTTGGCAATTTGATCTCTGGTTCCTCTGCCTTTTCAAAAACCATCTTGAACATCTGGAAGTTCATGGTTCATGTATTGCTGAAGCCTGGCTTGGAGAATTTTGAGCATTACTTTACTAGCATGTGAGATGAGTGCAATTGTGCGGTAGTTTGAGCATTCTTTGGCACTGCCTTTCTTTGGGATTGGAATGAAAACTGCCCTTTTCCAGTCCTGTGGCCACTGCTGAGTTTTCCAAATTTGCTGGCATATTGAGTGCAGCACTTTCACAGCGCCTCTTGAGAAACCTATATGAGGGTCAGGAAGCAACAGTTAGAACTGGACAAGGAACAACAGACTAGTTCCAAATAGGAAAAGGAGTACGTCAAGGCTGTATGTTGTCACCCTGCTTATTTAACTTCTATGCAGAGTACATCAAGAGAAACGCTGGGCTGGAAGAAGCGCAAGCTGGAATCAAGATTGCCGGGAGAAATATCAATAACCTCAGATATGCAGATGACACCACCCTTATGGCAGAAAGTGAAGAGGAACTAAAGAGCCTCTTGATGAAAGTGAAAGAGTGTAGTGAAAAAGTTGGCTTAAAGCTCAACATTCAGAAAATGAAGATCATGGCATCTGGTCCCATCACTTCATGGGAAATGGATGGGGAAACAGTGGAAACAGACTAGTTTTTTGGGTTCCAAAATCACTGCAGATGGTAACTGCAGCCATGAAATTAAAAGATGCTTACTCCTTGGAAGAAAAGTTATGACCAACCTAGATAGCATATTGAAAAACAGAGACATTACTTTGCCAACAAAGGTCCATCTAGTCAAGGCTATGGTTTTTCCAGTGGCCATGTATGGATGTGAGAGTTGGACTGTGAAGAAAGCTGAGCGCCGAAGAATTGATGCTTTTGAACTGTGGTGTTGGAGAAGATTCTTGAGAGTCCCTTGGACTGCAAGGTGATCCAACCAGTCCATTCTGAAGGAGATCAACCCTGGGATTTCTTTGGAGGGAATGATGCTAAAGCTGAAACTCCAGTACTTTGGCCACCTCATGTGAACAGTTGACTCATTGGAAAAGACTCTGATGCTGGAAGAGATTGGTGGCAGGAGGAGAAGGGAGTGACAGAGGATGAGATGGCTGGATGGCATCACTGACTCGATGGATGTGAGTCTGAGTCAACTCTGGGAGTTGGTGATGGACAGGGAAGCCTGGCGTGCTGCGATTTATGGGGTCGCAAAGAGTCAGACATGACTGAGCGACTGAACTGAACTGAACTGAATATTCCATTGTACATATGTACCACATCTTTATCCATTTCTCTGTGGATGGACATTTATGTCTAATGATGATCACTGTGTTTATCTTACGTGTGTGCGTGCTTAATCACTCAGTCCTGTCTGACACTGTAATCCACCAGACTTCTCAGTCCGTGGGAGTCTCCAGGCAAGAATACTCAAGTGGGTTGCCATGCCCTCCTCCAGGGGATTTTCCCAACCCAGGGACTGAACCCACGTCTCCTGCTTCTCCGGCACTGGCAGACAGATTCTCTACTGAGCCACCTGGGACGCCCTTGAGTTTATCCTGATGGATAGCAAATAATTGGGTGCATATAAGCAGGGATCTGTCTTTTATTTGTTCATGCAATAAGTCTTAGTTGAGCAGTGACTATATTGCAAGCACTGTGCAGTTGTCTGTAGTATGAAGATAGGAAAGTTCGGTTTCTGTCTTTAGGAGATCACAGTCTGAGGGAGGGAGTAGAGGCTGACGGATGATAGAGCGCAAACACAGAGTGGCACAGGCGCCGGGGGCACAGTCAGGTGGTCCCTAAGCCCTCCCCTGAGGGTCAGGGAAGGCTCCCTGGAAAAGCTCCGGAGAACTCTGCAAGATTGGAAACGCTTCGTCAGTTGTGCTTTTTCCATCCATAATTGTGTCACATCATTCCACTTACGTAGACCTTTTTTATCTTTTAAGAGGATTTTTATACATTTTCCATAAAGATCTTTTACAATGTTTTGAACTTAATTCCTAAATAATTTACCATCTTTGATGCTCTTGTGAAGAGTATTATTTTGTATTCTTTTTGGTTGTTTCTTAATGGCTATAGAGAAGTACGATTGAGCTTGATAGAATATCTTGTAACTTGCAACCTCACCATACTCTATGACTACTTCTAAGAGTATTTGGATTTTCTTGGGTTTTCTGTGTAGATAAACATACCATCTGGAAACAGTGGCAGTCTTGTCTCATCTTTTCCGGTCCTTATATTTCTTATTTCCTTTCTGTGTGTTACTGTACAGGACATCCATATGTAAAGAGCAGCTGTGATTGTAGGCATCTTTTTGTCTTCTCCCAGACCCTAAATGGAATACGTCTCACTTTTCTCCTTTGAAAGTGATGCTTCCCATGGTCAGGTTTTGGTAGATTACTATTTTCTTATTTAGGAGTCACCCTTCTATTTCTAAGTTTTTCTGGGAATGCTTCATCTTAAATATGAATTGGACTTTAACAAATGCTTTATTTAAATAATATTTTTTGAGATGCCCATATGGTCTTTCTTCACATGGGCTTGAAGTACCAAAGACGGAATGAATTACACTGATAGATTTATCAGATTGTATCATCTTTACATTTGAGTAAAATCAGTTGATTATAATTACTACCATTTTAATATACCATTGGATTGCATTAGCTAATATTTTATTCAAGATTGTGGTATATTAAAGTAGGGAGCATTGATTTATTGTTTTCTTTTCTTTCACTGATCTTATGCAGCTGTGGAATCAAGGCTATTTTAATGTCATTAAATGAAATGGACAGCTTTCCTTCTTTTTCTGCACTCAGGAACAACTTGTAGAATGGGGATGATCTGTTAGACGAACATTTGATGGAATGTACAAAATCAACTAGACCTGGTGCTTTGGGGGAAGAAGATGGGACGTAAGAAGGTTCCCTATTAGTATATCAATTTAGTTAGTGGTCATTGGTCTATATAGGCATACCTTGGAGACATAATATTCTTGGTTCGTGACCAAGCAATAATGCAAATATCATCATAAAGTGAGTCACACTAATTTTTTGGTTTCCCAGTACATATAAAAGTTACATTTACTCCGTACTGTAGTCTATTAAGTGTGCCATAGCATTATGTTTTTTAAAAACCAGTGTACTTACCTTAAAAAAAAATATGTTATTACTGAAAAAACTGCTAATTATTATCTGACATTGCAGGGTTGCCACAATCTTTCTTTTATTTTAAAAAATACAATCTCTGCAAAGCACAATAAAGTGCAATAAAACAAGGTCTGCCTGTACTGAGAATGTAGACTATCCTCATAAAGTTGTTCAGGAGTCTTTGGTGATGAAGGAACTTGAGAAAAAGGAGGAGATGCCCCCTGGCGTCCATGCACGTTTGGGATGTTTCCACTTTGACTCACAACCACTGAAGCACCAGACAGGCTTCTCTGGGAAATAAGAGTGGGGCTGGCAGTGAGAGAAACAGGGTTAGTCATCTGGCCATTCAACTAATATTTATGGAGTGCCCACAGAGACCTGGAGACTATTCTAGGCACTTGAGATGCAAAGATAAACAAGCCTCTTTTATAATCTGGTGAAGTGAGCCTAAACCAAAACAGTTATCATGGGGTTTGGTTATGTGTCTAGCTTACAGTTTTCCTGGCCTGGTCCCTTGAAATACCCTGACTTTTCTCACTCTGTCAGCCTCTATGTCCAATCTGTCACCAGGTTGGCTCAATATGAATAAACAGTGTCGTGCAACTGCCAAGAAACTAATGGAGGCTCCATTTGCATGAATAGAGGTGTCCTGAACCAGCTCTCTCTGCCTGGTCAGCCTGCAGATGGGTGGCTGGTTTCAGATCTCTGGGCCCTGTCTCAGTGGGAACCATGACAGACGGGGCCTCGTCCAGGGAGCGTGCCCAGACAGGGGAGGGGACCTGAACATGTTGTATCCAGTGCTGTGAAACAAGCTGGAAGTTTTACAGGTCCTGCTTCAAGTCAGAGGGAGCAAGGGACCTGAAAGCCTTCCCCGGATGTCCCTCTGCCTTCATGCTCCACCATAGTCCTCAAAGGATGATGCCTCTTGTTCAGGCCACATGTTATTGTCACCCTCTCTGATCCAAGCAAAAGCATTGTCCCCCGCCACATGTCTCCAGCGTTCCCTGTCACACATCCGTGTTTGCACTTCTTAACTCTTATCACCTCTGGCTGTACTGTCATTTCTTGCGTGTGAGGATAGTCTGAGAAGCTCGGCTCTATCTAGGAAATATTAAGCATAAGAAGATGCTCAAGGCTTCCCAGTTACTCCTGTGTGACATTCATAGCCTTGCCTTTTCCTCATCTGGTCCCCATCCTACCCCACGTCCCACACCTGGGCTGCTGTGTTATCCTCCCTGGAAGCTTCTCTTTGTTTATCTGTGTGCACTGTCCCCATCCCCAATAAACCCATCCTATACCCAGCTGATTGAACAGCTGTTTCTGTGCATGTTTCCCATTCACAAGAGGTACATTGATTGCAACCTCAGCCCACAGGAACTTGGTTCCTTTGGTTACCGGGAGAGCCACCCTCTGTCACTGGTGAGACTTGGTTCTGGGACCTGGTGTGGCTCCTTTTCACCACCAGCCCCCCTGGTCATGCCCACTGTGTGCTCAGAGAGGGCCCCCCATCCCTCTTGGCCAGCTTCCCTCCTTCTGCCTCAAGTTGAAATCTCTCAATAAAAATGGAAACAGTTTCCAAGCATCAAACTTCCGTCCTTGCAAGCTGGCTCTGGAGCCCTTCCTTTTCTTAAAAGTTGTTGCTATCTAACCACATTCTAAAATACCCCCAATAAAAAGGAAAAGGGACCCCCAAAAAAGCCCTTCTTTAATCAATGCTTCCTTAACTGGTGCTTCAGACAAGCACTTCTTAGGCAAATGGATGACCACATGGATTTTCCAGAGAGGGGTGGGGGGATGTGAACTTGGCACAGAGTTCTGCTCTGTCTCCTTTGATGTTTAATTCGAGCCATTCTAGACAGGGCTCAGTACACTCTGAAAACACACTTTGTGATTTAAAAATGTGCGGTACATCAGCCAAAACATTTGTTTATATTTTACCCTCAATTTCAGGGTTCTTGTTTCTTGTCATGCTTTCCTTGAGAACTTTCTTTGTATAATTAAAGAGGTGTGAGTGTTCTGAGCCTGACTGTGAATAGGATACAAAGCACAATTTCCCTCCCCAGGAGACAGAGAAGGGTTTCTCCCCACCTTCTCAGGCGCAACATCCATAAGACACGGCAAAAACGAGCTTCTCTGTACCATTTCCAGAACAGTAATAAAAGGCGGGCTGTCCAGGAAAGAAGGAGCCTCACTAAGACTGAGGCCTTCCAAATAGGGCCTCTCCCAGCCCCCGGGAGCCTCTCATAGGCGCAAAGGTGTTTGAATGTACTGGTGTGTCTCCAGTTCTGTTCAAGCAGGGTTTCTCAACAGTATTCACATTCTAGACCAATAATTACGGCTGTTGGGCTGTCCAGGGCATTATAGGATGTCCAGCAGTATCCCTGGCCTCTACCCACCAGGTAGCAATGGCATGTTCCCTCTGCCTCCGCCAACTGTACAATCCAAAATGTCTCCAGACAGTTCCCCGAGGAAAGCAAAAAACTCCCCTCGCCCCCAGTTGAGAACGGCTGCACTGAATGAACTTGAACAGGGATTCTTTAAGAGGCAGCGTCTGTAGGACCCAGAGTAGTGAGCATCCAGGGAAGCCACCCGAGACAATGTCATTCGACACCGACAATGACCAAACCCACCCAGACGAGGTCAGAGCCTTGAGGGCAAGGCCCAGGCATCACTGGCTTTTAAAAGGCCCCCAAGTGGCTCTCGTGTACACTCAGGGTTGAGAAAGAGAGAACTTTGAAAGGAAGGACTGTTTCATGACCTCCATCAAAGGATTAAGAGAAGAACACAGGCCTTAGAACATCCCCATTTTGTTAACAATGAAGTCAGAAAGGAAAGACCAAGAAGGACAAATGGCTAACTGAAGTTCCTGTGCTTCCTCTCTCTTCTTCCTTAATGGTTGTGTGTGTGCAGGTGAGCTCAGCTGCTTCAGTCATGTCCGACTCTTCTCGACCCTGTGAGCTGTAGCCCACCAGGCTTCTCTATCCATGGGATTCTCCGGGCAAGAAAACTGGAGTGGGTTGCCATGCCCTTCTCCAGGGGATCTTCCCAACTCCCAGGGATTGAGCCTGTGTCTCTTGCGGCTCCTGCATCGCGGGCAGGTTCTTCACCACTGAGCCACCGGGGAAGCCCCCTTAATGGTTCAAAGAGCCTTTAAATGAAGAAGCCCTATGCTGGGAAGGGTCAGGGAGACCTAGTAATACCTCATAGCCAGGCTGTGAGAGAAGAGGAATCCTCCAGAGGTACCATGTGTCTTGGAGATACTAAAAAGAAAAGTCCGCTGAGCCTGTGAGGCCTCAGGGAAGAGGGAACGAGGGAGAAACAGGCCAGGAGGGGAAGCAGCCCTGAGGCTGAGAAGTCAGTCCTTCTTGGCCAGTTGGTTCCAATTAACCGAGGGTCAGAAAATGGCTTCAGTAGTGTTGGCTTGGGGGTCGTGTGATGTTCCTCCCCTTTCCTCTGTGGCAACAGAAGTCCTATACAAAAGGGGAAAGAATAACCAGGGGGTGCTTTAGTGTCAGACTTCTGGGTTTCAGTTCTGGATGCTACCAACACATATTCTAAGCCAGAAAGCCTCCTGTCATTTTGCAGCCTGATTTCTACTAGGCAGAGAAATAAAGAATGTGGGCTTTGGAGTCCCTAAAAGTGTGCCCATTTCTTGGTCTATGTCTTACTAGTGGAGAGATCTTAGAGAAGTAGGCTGCCTGACCTCCCTGGACCTCAGTCTTCTCATCTGTAAAATGGGATAATCCTCATGCCTATCTCATAAGGCTGGTAGGACTGAATGAGATAGTCCATGAAAAGCAATAAGTACAGTGTTCACTAAATATTAGCTACTGCTGCTCCTGCTAAGTTGCTTCAGTCGTGTCCTACTCTGTGACCCCATAGACGGCAGCCAACCAGGCTTCTCTATCCCTGGGATTCTCCAGGCAAGAACAGTGGAGTGGGTTGCCATTTCCTTCTCCAATGCATGAAAGTGAAAAGTGAAAGTGAAGTCACTCAGTCATGTCTGACTCTTCGTGACCCCATGGACTGCAGCCTACCAGGCTCCTCCATTCATGGGATTTTCCAGGCAAGAGTACTGGAGTGGGGTGCCGTTATTAGCTACTAACATTATTTATTCTCTGGCTACAATATCCAGTGGGTCGAGAAGTTCTGTTACCTGTCCCATGGAAAAGTTTTGAAAATTTGGCCCCCAGCTTCCCATCTCTGTTGGTTCTATCTGAGTTCTGTGTCACCAGTCACACATTCCTCCACCCACCACCCACCCCGCCACCACCTTGCTGTGTACGCCCACCTTGCTCTGTCACGCAGCTGACCTTTATCCAGGTGTTGCTAGGGTCATGTGACTCCTGATTAAAATTTTCAGAGGTTCTTTGCAACCAACATGGTAAAGTCCAGAAGCCATAGAGCCAGCATCTACTTCTTTGGCCTCCCTGTGGTCTCACAGTGTCTCAGAATTGTTAGTTTTGTTTCCCATCACCAGAGAGCCTGGACTGGCTTCCCTTGCTTGGGTTTTAAATGTCCATATGTTTTCAAGTCAACTAAGTGTTGGTCGAATGAACTCTCCTGTCCACAGTTTATATGTCTTGGACTGAAGCATTGCACATTTTTTTCCTGTTATGTATTAAATATAAAGTTTTGTTTTCCCAGCAGATGCTGTCAGTGATTTGGAAACATTGCCTGGTCCTGATTAATTTCTTTTCTGCATCTCATGTAGGGTCTTGTTTATTTACATTAATAAAAAAAAACTATACAAACATCTTACATGTGAAATTTTCTCCTGGCCGATGATAGAGGTTAATTCATGAGTGAGGGGAAATTGAAATCTAGGTCCTTTTAGCTTTTGTCTGACCTATTGCTGCAACCAATCTCTTAATTACTATGACAGACCTTGTCTAAGGCAGTTATTTTATTACTGGTCTCCCCAGCTGTACGGCTTACCTAACAGACAGCCCTTTTTTGAGGGGATCAAGAAGAGCAGGAAAGAAAGGAGTTCATAAAGGAAAAAAGTAAATAAAAGACAAACTGCCTCAAAGTCACACTCTTTGGAATTCCTGGGCATTGGTTGACTCTCAAAGGAAAGATTGTTCCCAGGAATATTTTGGTGCATTGCCGCCAAATTTGGACTCTTCAGATTTTTGTTCTAAGTCAGTCCCCATCTATTGTGTGTACAAATAAGCAGCCCCCTCATGAGAATGATTCCACTGAGGATAAAGACAGGACAACTGGGGCAAGATAGCAACTTGAAATCAAGAGCAGGATTTTGTTTAAAGGGATAAATTTTGACTCCTTGAACATGCAGTATTGGGTATCACCTAGGTAGAGATTATTAATATGCCCTCCTATTATTGCTCTTCCCTGCAGGGTTATCTATGGGGTTGCACAGAGTCGGACACGACTGAAGCGACTTAGCAGCAGCAGCAGCAGCAGCAGGGTTATGATTACTAATGATTGTGAACTTCTTTGTCATTTTCCTCCACTAGACTGGGAGGCAAATGGCCAGAAAAGAAAGACAGCATAGCATAATGGATATGGGCATGGGATTTGACAACAGAAGACCTGATTCTAGTCCTAATTCTGCTGCTTACTGGCTCCTTAGCTGGGGGAAAGTTGTCTGATTGCCCTTCCATTCAAAATTCAGTTTTGTCATCTATCAAATGGAAGAATAATAGTCGCCACTTCTCTGAGTTGTTCTGAGGAATAATGGGGTCATGCAAGTTGAGTACCTGGCAGTTCTTGGGATCACCAGCCCAGGTCAGTTGCTGCAGTGACAAGAGGAGAGTTTTTATAAGTTCCTTGAGAACACGGATTCCTCTGTGTGCATTACCAGCTTCTGAATCTGTAACTGGAAATGAAAGTGTCTGAAATGAATGAATCAATGTCATGCTCACAAGTTCAAGCCTCTGCTATCTTCAGTATAAGTATTTAGGTAAATGTGAGTCTGTATACAACCCAGTGACATGCCAGGGACTTGGGCCACAGCCGGACGAGTGACATTTTTAAATCCCTATGTGATTTGGGAGAAGGAACCTTCCGCCTGGGAATCAGACACATGGCATATGTGAACAGAGTAGAAAAATTGTAGCTTGGGGAGTGACTCATTGAATGGATGGAAGAACAGCTGAAGGTTGATCAGAAATGAGAAGAAAAAACTGGCCTCAGAAGTGAAGGGAAGTTTCTCAAAGGCAATGATGCTCCTCTATGCCCAGAGTGGCAGCAAGGTCAAAGGGAAGCCCAGTCCAGTGTAAACTGTGCAAACACTTATGTGGGGGCCATTCATCTGAGCACCCAGTTTTATTACAGTTGCATCACCCCAGTGTCCTTGTTCTCTGTTCTGATTAGTGACTGAGAGCCTTTCCGAATGGCCACAAATGGAAACTCTATTCTAATGGCTCTCAGCTGGGCTGTGGTTTGCTTGCCATTGTTTGCACACAAAAGCCTGATCCCATTAAGATGGTCAGATATTTCCTGCCATCCCATGGCCTCCTGCTCACAAACATTTGATGCTATTTAAAGCCTCTGCTCTGCAAATATGCTTTGGTCACATTTGTATAGTGCCCATTAATTAAGGCCAGATTTGAAGCTCTCACAGCTGTCACTTCTATTAACTGACTTCAGGGAATGGAGGACTTTATTTTTCCAGCAGATAATTTGGACATCAGAGAAAAGCCAAGAGATCCTCCAATCCGTGTGGCACTTACCTTGACTTCCAGGCATCTAATGAAAAAGCTTCTTAGACAAAAAGGGCCACAAAGACTCTTTCATAGAAACCATCAACACTCTGCCAAGTGGGAGATTTATTGGGTGGGAGCACACACACACACACGCAGGCTTTATTTGAGGCACCCTGGAAAATGAAAAGCTATCTGGGAAAAGTAATCATGTGAGAAGATGGTCTTGAAGATAGCAGCTGGGTTTGCTGTGAAAGGAGAAATGGACCAATTGACAACTGTGACTCTGCTGGAAGGCTAAGAGACGTGTCTATTTTTTCCCCTATATCTATTTTTCTCAAAAGGAAACAACCGTGGATTGGTTGAAACACATGATCTTCTGGTTACCGAATGCTTTAATTAACGGGGAGTCAAAAACATACAAAGACTGCCAGTTATCCAAGAAAGGAAGTACTGTTCTTTCCCAGCAGCATGATTTGGAGTGGAGACATGGCAGCAGAGGTGATACTGAAAAAAAAAAATGGCAATAATGGAGTTTAATGTTTATTAGGCCCTTACTCTGTAGCACTTTAAATGTATGTATTTCCTGGCTTATCTCATTTGACTCTTGAAAACCTATGAAGTAGGCACTGTGATATGTCCATTTTATAGATGAGGAAATTGCAATTTCTAAGGTTAAGAAATTTATCAAGGTCATAGGTTAGGAAATGTCAGGGACAGAACTCAGATGTTGGTGAGGCCTGTCTTGCCTGGCCTAAAGCTCTTGCTCACCCTCTTCTGTTATCCTGGTG
The DNA here is from genome assembly GCA_006410935.1 of Redunca redunca. Lineage (NCBI taxonomy): Eukaryota > Metazoa > Chordata > Mammalia > Artiodactyla > Bovidae > Redunca > Redunca redunca. The sequence goes on along the minus strand of SJYQ01000870.1, from coordinate 427,923 downwards.
CAATGGAAAGCACGTGGGCTTTGGAGACAGAGCAGAGTTTTGTCCGGGTCTGTCTTGTGATCAACAAACAGATAAACATTTATGAAACTGTCCTTAAACTCAGATAAAATGGGAAAAACTATGGCTGCTTCATGGTTAGTCTAAAAACTAAATGAAATAAGGATAAATGAAATCCAGAGATAGTCAGTAAATGTCAGTACCTCCTCCTCCATTTCATTTCATTCTAGTCATTTCTTTTTTCCATTCCTGGACTGCAGCTCCCACCATCTTATGTGATATTATCCCTGCCTTCTTGGCTTCTTGGCTTTCTGTCATGGGTGGGGACCAGCACAAAGAAATCTTTCTTTGCTTAGCTCTTCCTGGCCGTCCTGCAGCTGTACCTTCAACGCCCCTGCCTCCCACTGATCCCCCAGGAATGATGGGCCCCCACCTGTCTCCTCAACTCCTGTGACATCACTGAACCACAGGAGGACCTGTGAGGTGAGAAACCTGAAGGGTTGATTACTAGCCCAGCATTCTCTTCTACTGAGCAATGTCCCATGTTTAAGTGGGTTCATTAGGAAAGAGCTTTGGATAACAGCTATTTTCACTCTCAAAGTTGCTTTCTAGATTCAGATTTTATTTCTTCAAGAAACGTGGGTGTTTTTGCCTTAGTATCTCTGAGTTTCTTGGAGGATGAGTAAAAAAAAAGAAAAGACAATAATTAGCAGAATGCTTTTCAATAATCATGGTCTTTAGCTAGAAAACACAGACACCTAAAGGACTCCCTAAGACAGAGGTCTTTGTATGAGGAATCTTAGTGAGAATAGGTAGATGAATTTACTGATGACAACAGAATATAGAAAACTCTGAGAGTGAACTGTGATCTTGAGAGACCATCCACTGTTAGGAGGTACTAAGGAGTAGGTGATCGGTGCTACTTGCAAATCTGATTAACTCATTTTAACCATTGTTTACAGATCTTTAACCACTCTGTTATTTTCAAGACACCTGTATTTGAAGTTTTAGATGGAAACTAAAGCTCATTTACTAACAGATTTTTTAAGATTATACACCCTGGGATGTATAACCTGAGAAAGTACAATCCAGAACTGAGCCTTTGTGCCCGCTCCCTGCCACTCCATGTTAAATTTGCAAACATAAATCTAAAGAGCTCTAATAAAGAATCAAATTGAGTTTTTGGAAGCCCACAGTTAGGAACAGAGGAGGGAAGGAGAACCAATCCACCACCTTGGAGGGCCCAGGTGGTGCCGAGACAGAGAATGATTCAAGAGGTGAGGCATGAGCAGCGCTCTCAAGAATGAGAACTAGGGAGACCCCGTATGATATAGGGCAAAATGAAGTCATTAGCATCAAGGGAGAAACTTTCAGTAATCTAGTGGAGGAGGGTGGGGGCAGTGATCCGTGGCTAAAGGTTAACAGATACGATTGCATGAAAGTTGGTGCTTGTCGGAGATGTTGCTATTTTCTATACAATAAAGAAAAAAGTCTTTTTAAGTAATTCCATTACTCGATTTGAAACTTTGTTATTCTCGTGGTTGGAGTGCTTTTCTCTTAATTTACAATATATCAATTATATGCTCTTAATTAGGCACTAGAAAAAAATGTCAGAACATAGTTTGACTGTACCAGATATTAGAGGATAATAGCCCACATTAGAGACAGCATCATACTTGGAGATGCAATGAAGTTCGGGATTGGCAGTGATCCCATGTGTAATTTCTTGAGTTGAGAGTACACAATGGAGCAAATGAACGCAGGATTCTCCAGGTTGTATTTTCAGAAGCCTGGAGGCCATTTGAATACTTGGTGCATCTCTGTTTGTCTTCCCCGGTGACTCAGATGGTAAAGCGTCTGCCCACAATGCAGGAGACCAGGGTTCAATCTTTACTCTGGTTTTGTGTAATACACAGAAGTTGTGATGAAATGTTTTATAGATGCCTTAAAGGGCCCTTCATGGAGCTTTCCAAACTACACCTCATGACCCAGAAGCACCAAGTTAAAGTCTGAAACCTAGGAGCCTAAAGTTACACATGAAAATCATGAATTGCACGTGGAATTGCCAAGTAGCATTCTGTATCTATTAACTATACAGAACTATTCTGTATCTACTAACTATTGCCTTTTGTATACAATAAAGAAAAAGTCTTTTTAAGCAATTCCACTACTCGATTTCAAACTACATTGTTCTTATGGACCCAGTGCTTTTCTCTTAATTTACAATATATCAATGCAATAGTACGGTCTTAATTGGGCACTAGAAAAAGAAGATGTCAGAACATAGTTTGACTCCACCAGATATTAGACATTAGGATAGTAGTGTGCCTATATCAATCCTAACCTGCTGTAAAGCTCAGGAAGCTCAGATTGGTGCTCTGTGATAATGAGGTGGGTGGGATGAGGGGGTAGGAGGGAGGTCCAAGAGAGAAGGCATATAAGTATACATATGGCTGAATCACCTCATTATACAGCAGAAACTAACCCAGCATTGTAAAGCGATTATACTCCAGTAAAAAAAAAAAAAAAGGCAAATAAATAAAAGACCTTTCTTAAAAACAAAAAAGAAGTTCGTGCTATCTACTTACTGTTTATCACCCGGCATGAAATTCTATATAATTTTTGGCTATACGTTTAAGAATTTAACCAGAAGTTCTATCAGGAAGAATAGTCTATGTTATGCTTGAGTGACAAATAATGACAAAATGTAGTGGCTTAAAATAAAGATTTCTTTTTCATTTTAGTCCTTCTAGGACTGGCAGGAGCTCTATTTATTAGAATTCCTCAGGGTCCCAAGTTGGTGGAGGCTCTACTATTTTAAGCAACTGCTGTCTCACCCAAAGTCTGCGTGATTTGCTCTGGTAAAGAAAGAGAAAGTTGGAGAGCTGAGCACCAACAATTAAATGTTTCATCTTGGAGGTGATACATGCCACTCCCACGTGCATCCCCTTGGCCAGAGCTAGTCACATGGTCACACCTAACTTCATAGGAGTTCATGATCTGAGCCACAGTCAGCTCCTGGTCTTGTTTTTGTTGACTGTATAGAGCTTCTCCATCTTTGGTTGCAAAGAATAAAATCAATCTGGTTTTGGTGTTGACCATCTGGTGATGTCCATGTGTAGAGTCTTCTCTTGTGTTGTTGGAAGAGGGTGTTTGCTATGACCAGGGCATTTTCTTGGCAAAACTCTATTAGTCTTTGCCCTGCTTCATTCCGCATTCCAAGGCCAAATTTGCGTGTTACTTCAGGTGTTTCTTGACTTCCTACTTTTGCATTCCAGTCCCCTATAATGAAAAGGACATCTTTTGGGGGTGTTAGTTCTAAAAGGTCTTGTAGGTCTTCATAAAACCGTTCAACTTCAGTTTCTTCAGTGTTACTGGTTAGGGCATAGACTTGGATAACTGTGATATTGAATGGTTTGCCTTGGAGACGAACAGAGATCATTCTGTCATTTTTGAGGTTGCATCCAAGTACTACATTTCGGACTCTTTTGTTGACCATGATGGCTACTCCATTTCTTCTGAGGGATTCCTGCCCACAGTAGTAGATATAATGGTCATCTGAGTTAAATTCAGCCATTCCAGTCCATTTTAGTTCACTGATTCCTAGGATGTCGACGTTCACCCTTGCCATCTATTGTTTGACCACTTCCAATTTGCCTTGATTCATGGACCTGACATTCCAGGTTCCTATGCAATATTGCTCTTTACAGCATTGGATTTTGCTTCTATCACCAGTCACATCCACAGCTGGGTATTGTTTTTGCTTTGGCTCCATCCCTTCATTCTTTCTGGAGTTATNGGAATACCAGACCACCTAACCTGCCTCTTGAGAAATCTGTATGCAGGTCAGGAAGCAACAGTTAGAACTGGACATGGAACAACAGACTGGTTCCATATAGGAAAAGGAGTACATCAAGGCTGCATATTGTCACCCTGCTTATTTAACTTCTATGCAGAGTACATCATGAGAAACACAAGCTGGAATCAAGATTGCCGGCAGAAATATCAATAACCTCAGATATGCAGATGACACCACCCTTA
>SJYQ01000870.1:357880-417201 GCA_006410935.1 Redunca redunca | reverse complement strand
GTTTTCCCTACTTTCTTCAATTTGAGTCTGAATTTGGTAATAAGGAGTTCATGATCTGAGCCACAGTCAGCTCCTGGTCTTGTTTTTGTTGACTGTATAGAGCTTCTCCATCTTTGGCTGCAGAGAATATAATCAATCTGATTTCGGTGTTGACCATCTGGTGATGTCCATATGTAGAGTCTTCTCTTGTAGCATTTACTTTTTAGCAAAAATGTTCTTTTTCCCAAAGGGCATGACATAAAGTGGTATGACAGATCCTAATCATAAAATAAATTCTTAAAAATTTTATGTGTCTTGTTAATATTAAGTTAAAACATTAAGACATAACTGCTATAATGGCAATTACTGAGCATGTGGCTATTTTGTTGAATAGTGCATGGATTATAGAAAATTAGTTAGATGCCTCAGCATCCAATTTATTTCTGAATTTTATTTTGGCCTACGATTCTTGAGGAATTCTTAAGGCATGCAACAAATTGCAAATTGTAGACAGACAATCTCTTTTAAAAATGGAAGCAGTTCATTCTGAAGGCTGCATAAAAATGACTTAATATAGCAGTGCCCAGTGTGTTATAATTAGGCATATATGATGGTTTAAAAGCATGTTTATCCAGTTCTTCATATTTAAAAAACAACGTTTTAAAGATTGTGAAAACGTTAAAGTAGAACCTTAGAATCACTTAAAAGCCATTAACCTATGTGGTCTAGCAGTCACATTTTATCACCAGGGTCTCAACAAGGAATAGTAGTTCCTAGGTTGACATCAATATTTAACTTGGTGACTTACAGTACTGCCTCTGACCTTGGTTAAACAGGTGACTTCTATGATTTCTTCTGCTCTAAGACTCTGTGATTCCAACATTCTATATTTAGTGGAAATTCTTGGTATTTCCCAACGCCTGATTTTACTATAATAAGTCTCCTTCTCTTCCTATTGGTTGGACCATTTTGTTCTTAATATTACAGCAATCTATTAGGAAAAGAATATTTTTTTAAAGTTATATTTTTTGAAAAGGGCATTCTTTGCTGCAAATCCATTTTATTATTGTTCCTATCCATTTTGGAGATGTTAGTATAAAAACTGATTTTCTACAGCAAGCAGAGATAGTTGTTTTTTTTGTTTTTTTTTTTTTGCTAACACTAATTGGCAACAGCAAGGTCCAAATTTACAAAGAAACTCCAATTTTATTTTCAAAGCCAGTGAGGTCAATGCCCTGTGCTATCCATGTTGTGTTCTGTTCCCTGGCATTTTAGCTCTGAGTTTAAAAAAAAAAAAGTTTCGATTTGTCAATGACTTTGAACTACAGCAGAAAGGAAAACAGACGAATGTCCTTATATGTGCTGGTGACATGGTCTTCCAGCTATCCTAAGAAGCAGATAAATCATTTTGCTTTTTATCATCTGAATGGCTTTGTGTCAACCATGTCACTATTACTGAATTATTTGAGGTAAAGATCTTTCGAATGTTCAAGTAGACACTTCCAATAGCTTTCTCTAGCACTCCAGTTCACTCCTCATCTTGGTTAACAACTCAAAATCAATGTTCTACTGAGGCACCTCTTAAGTTATAGGTTTATAGCCCTCCTTGGCTCAGTATCTCTAGAAGTTCCTTTATCTTAAAAATGAAAAAAAAGCAAGCTGTTTCCTAGCATTATTTAAAAACACAAGTTGAACAAATTGAAACTATACAGTAATTTCTTCACAGCCCTCAAACATATATAGTAGAATACAGCTTCAACAAAGGTAACCTTGGTTTTCAAAAAAGAAGTCTCAGGATTTCTCAGTTCAGTTCAGTCGCTCAGTCTTGTCCGACTCTTTACGACCCCATGAATCACAGGATTGCTAGGAGGGCTCAAATACAGTGAGAAAAAAAGGTGGTCTTGGGGAAATCCAGGTCTATAAGTTCATGATGCCATGAATTTAGGTTCTCTTTCCTCTGGTCAAAGGAGAACATTCTGGAGGCTTGAGGCAGAGTGAGCCTGATATGAAATAGAGGCCGTCCAGAAGACTTAAAGACCCTGGGGTCTGCACTGGATCGTGTTATTACAACAGGAAAAGGTGGTTGGGAAAGTTTTTCATGCCGGGGCTTCCGGCAATACATGGAAACATTGGGTTAGGGAGAACCCAAAGAGTCAGAAATTAGAGCTTTTTCGTGAGAATAAAAAGTGAGTCCAGCATGATATTAAGAGACTCCTTTCTATGAGCTCTCAGGGAAGAGCAGGCAGTCAGAAGCCATCTTTCCCTGTCAGCCCGAGGCTGCGTGTCCTCTTGCCGAGGACGCTTGCCTTTGAGGGCGCTGTGTTCACCCACTTCCAGAGCTGTTCTCACTCCCTCTCTTGTAGCTTCTGCTCTTCACCTTAGAGCATGCTGTTTACCACCATATTCACCGACTCAGGGACTGTTCACCTCGCCTGTTTGACCCCCACTCTATCACTCTACTTCTGAGGGTTTGAGCTAGATAGTTGTGGGTTCATAGTTTGTTGTTATTTAGTCACTAAGTCAAGTCTGAATCTTTTACAGCCCCATGAACTGTAGCCCGCTAGGCTCCTCTGTCCAGGCAGGAATACTAGAGTGGGTTGCCATTTCCTTCTCCAGGGGATCTTCCCGACCTGGAGATCGAACCTGTGTCTCCTGCATTGCAGGCCAATTCTTTACCACTGAGCCATGCTGAAGCTCAGGTGCTCTTAACTATATGACCTCTTTCCTCCTCTATTAAAATGGTAGTCAATATTGTCACCTTAGTAGATTCTCGACAAATGCCTGTTTCTTTTCTTTCTATTGCTTTTCTTGGTATCCATTAGCACCTCTGTAGACTTCTTTGAATAATGCGAACATGCCTTTCTTTTAGGGTCCAGAGAGAGAGTCTATCAAATTGTCAAAATTGAATTTTTGCCTTTTTTTTTAACTTTGGCTCTGACTCTCTTTTAACTAGGTTTCTTTTACTCTGCCAGAGAAATGCTTTTCTTTCTACTTCTATATTTGCTGCCATTCCACATTCCTTAAAGTGTACACAATCCGGCTGTTCTTTTAGCTAAATAACATTCCAAGGCAGCTATTGTTTAAGCGAGGAGTGAATATCATTTGTTTGCATTTCTTTGAATTTGTCCTCTCAGTTATCTTTAACTTGACTTTAAATAAAACATATGTATTGAGTTCCTCCCCAATGTCAGATGCTTTTTATAAACTTTGTCTCCCTTTTATCATCATGAAACCAACCCAACAAATTAGAATAGAATTAATGATTAGCATTACTAATTAATACGTGGGCTTTCCTAGTGACTCGGTGATAAAGAATCAAAGAATCCGCCTGCCAATGCAGGAGAAGGGGTGTGGTGGAGGGTGTTTGTCCATCCCTGAGGAAGATCCCCTGGAGAAGGACATGGCCACCCACTCCATTATTCTTGCCTGGAAAACCCCATGGACAGAGGAGCCTAGTGGGCTACAGTCCATGGGTTCACAAAAGGTCAGACGCGACTTAGCAACTAAACGATGACAACAACGAAAATTAATATGTATTGTCACTTTAACAAAGTATTTTTGCTTTCAAAGTGTAATGATGCTGGATCATTTTCAAAATTTCTACTCTCGCTCTTATCCACACCTGGGGTAAAACTTATTCTTGAACTGCTGTAGCCCCAGGCATTCCTTCCCACCTGGAATCAGGAACTCAAATACAGGCTTAATGCCTAGGAGGAAATAATCAGCTTGTTTAAGTGACAGCTGACATCAGGAAGCCTTCTGAGCCAGAGGAAGGACATGATGACAGCAGTATTTTGGGGAAGATAAATTTCACAGCCACATGCAAGACAGATTACCTGAAACCACAACATTAGCCTTTCTCATGGTTATACATCTGGGGGGTATGATTTAAAAGTTCATAAATATGGTCAGTTTAAAGAAGGGACTGGTGAAAATTAAGAATTTCAAGCTTCCACCAAAGAAGATGAATTAGTGTTTATCCGACTGGTTTGCATATCCTAAATATTTATGTACACAACTACGTATTCTTAATACAGTCACTTGGAAGCCGTTTGGAGGGATCCTACCTCCCATGGCCCTACCTTCTGGTTTCAAGTTGCAGAAGAAGAGACATTCTCTGCAAGCATGAGGATTATTCATCTGGCTGCCACCTGAATTACTGGTATGGAACACACTGAGTTTGACAGATAACCCTGTTCTTAGCCGTCCTTCAAAAGAAGCGTGAAGGACCCTTCGTGTTTAAATATTTCAGCCAGATTTCTTCCTTCTGAGCATGCATGGAACACAATATCTTTATTTCTTAATGAAATAACTAGTCACACTGGATGCATCTATGGTTAGAAGAGGGAATTATCTGATTGGATATCTTGCCCTAAAGAGCATTCTCTTGGATCGGGTAATGATCTCCCCCATGGAATGATGTTTTTCCTTGAGTCATAAATATTTCCTAGCTTGGTGAACCAACAGTTTCCTTTCCCAGCAGAACAACTGAGAAAATTAGTGACTATTTCAGTGACCAAGCTTGGACTTTAGGAATTTATTATGGAAGGAAGTGTAGTGATAGAGATGTTCCTTCCCTTAGGTGAATGAGTGCTGTGTGAGGGGAAAGAGACATCAGGGGACTTTGTGGGGAATAAGAGAACAAAGAGAAGCTATAGGAGATGCTGACACCATTCTGTCAGCTCTTGTGGAAGGGGAGGCCTCAGAGGGCACAGAGCACCCCTGTGGGAGCACCTTGGGAAAAGCCAGAGAGCAGTCCTGGCGTAGAAGGAATGTGCTGTGCTTAGTCGCTCAGTTATTAAAACATTAACCTTATTTGGTTTCTTGGATAGTCTAGCCCTCGATGTGTATGACCTTGGTCGGCCATCCACCAGGCTCTGTTTTTCTTGTTTTTTAATATTTAGTTACTTAGTTAGCCATTGGGCTGCTGTGGGTCTTAGTTGCAGCACTTGGGAACTTCATTGCATCCCGGGGACTCTTTCGATGTGGTGCACGGACTCTCTGGCCGCGGAGCATGGGCTCAGTAGTTGCTCTGTGGCATGTGGGATCTTAGTTCCCCGATGAGGGATGGAACCTGTGTCCCCTGCATTGCAAGGTGGATTCTTAACCACTGAGCCACCAGGGAAGTCCCGGGTTCCATTTTTAAAGTAAAAAAATTTCCTCTGGGCTAAGGGACTATGCAGGTAAAAAAGGAGAAAGAGCCAGAAGTCCCTTCATTCAAACCCACCATCACCACCTCTCTATTACGCATTACTTACCTTCTGTGAACTTTGATAAAGTAGGAACAGTCAAGAAAATTTAACAGGATAACATGTTAGGTGCCTAGCACATGGCCACTTCTCTACCCGTGACAGCTGTCAGGCAGATATGTGGAGCTTCCTGCTGCCTGAATCCCTGGGAGTTGCTTGAATCCCTATCTAAGACAGTGCCCGTAATACCTAGAAAAGAAGTTCCTTGCACTCAGAATTTCACTGAGCACCAACATGCCCGCTCTATGAGCTCCATCCACAGCCTCCCTTGCTCTTTTCCTAAAATGAACATGTGTGCATGCGCGCTCAGTCGCTTCAGTCGTGTCCGACTTTTTGCGACCCCATGGACTGCAGCCGCCCAGGCTCCTCTGTCCGTGGGATTCTCCAGGCAAGAATACTGGAGTGGGTTGCCATGACCTCCTCCAGGGGATCTTCCCGACCCGGGGATCTTCCCGACCCAGGTATCAAATCCGAATCTCTTATGTTTCCTGCATTGGCAGGCACGTTCTTTACCACTAGGGCCACCTGGGAAGTCCAAAACGATCTCTTTACAACTTTTGAAGGTTTCTATTACTGGTCTCTCGGAGAAGGCAATGGCACCCCACTCCAGTACTCTCGCCCGGAAAATCCCATGGGCGTAGGAGCCTGGTAGGCTGCAGTCCATGGGGTCGCTAAGAGTCGGGGTCGCTAAGTGTCGGACTCGACTGAGCGACTTCACTTTCACTTTTCACTTTCATGCACTGGAGAAGGAAATGGCAACCCACTCCAGTGTTCTTGTCTGGAGAATCCCAGGGATGGGGGAGCCTGGTGGGCTGCCGCCTATGGGGTCACACAGAGTCGACACTACTGAAGTGACTTAGCAGCAGCAGCAGCATTACTGGTCTCTAAGACAAACCAGGAAACACAAAACAAATGAACCCATACTTTTTTTTTTTTCCAAAAATAGGTAACAAAATTGTAAGAAAAAAATCTCTGGAGTTCTTGATACCATTGTCCCGGAATGTGATTGAAATGCAAATAGATCACAGGAGTTTTCCTGTTACTACCTGGCTTGGAGCACCACTTGAGAATCATGTGTAAATAGAAGTGAGCTTTCTGTGGACATTGCAAACAGACCAACCTCCTCTCTTAGAGTAGAATGTGTGTGCCTGGTGTGAGAAGACGAATTCCCTTGGCCACACCCAGGAACAGGTCACTGAAGGGAGGCAGGTGCAGCCTCAAGAAGGGAGGTAACAACATTCTTCTAGCCCTAAGGGCAAACCAGTTCTGAACTGGGTGCCTCCATCTACATGTTCTCATTTAAACTTCACAGAAGACTTGAGAAACTCTATTTTAATGCCACTGTTTTAGAGGGAAGGAAACTAAGGCTCAGAAAAATGAAATTCACCTACAGGGGTAGCATGCATTAGGGATGCTTTTGGGTGGGCATCCATGTGTCTAGAAGAAAAGATGTTTGAAGATGTGGAAATATAGAAGAGAATTTTTTACTCCAGCTTATGGAAATTAAAAGGGTTAAAGGAATCTAAACCAGGAGTATTAAAGGCAGGAGAATAGGCGTAATGTAAATGCAGAGTTTCAGTGAAGACTTGAGAAGTCTGGGAACAGAGAGAGTTTAAATCACAAGTCAACTTCAAATTCAAGGTCAGTATTAACAGTCCTCCCAACCACTCAGGGCTTTTCATCGACCCTCTGCAATCTCCTAGCTTCTCTCCTCCTGATCTTTCTCTCTCTCTCTTCTATCTCCAGCTCAGGAAGCAAAGCCAGACTCTTCCACTGTTTAGCCCTGTGTTAGTTTCACCATTCTCTCTTGCTGCCTTGGTTCCTGTTGACCCCCAGGCCTCAAGGTCCCACCTCCCAGCCTGCATAGTTTATCCAAATATTTTCACAGAGACAATTTGCTTTCCAAAAGGAGTTGCTCTTCTGGCTAGCAGATAAAAATCTGTTTCATGTGATTATGGGGACATAAGGAGAAAGAAAAGAGCATAGACCCTGTGAGTGAGGAAACAGTAAACCCCAGCCTTGAAAAGAGGAGGAGGACATCATAGTATAAAAAGGAGACCCTGGCAAGGAGGTCCTCTCTCTGCCACCCTGGAGAAATCACTTCCCTCCCCAAACTTGGTTCTGCATCTGTGAAGCAAGGGACTGGGGCTCCTGGAGACGTCCCTACTGTCCAGCACTGGGATTCTCAAGATACTGTGTTTATGGATGTGATGTCTCTCCTCTGTCCCTGTCCCTGTTAAAAATATCACAGAGAAAAAAACTTTCCAAAGGCATTATTTCTTTTTTTTATTTTTAACCAAGAAGGTGATAAGGTTGTGTTGTCATTATTTTGACTGGATGGGAGAGTTTGTTGTGCAACTTGAGAAAAGTATAAAGGACTTGGAGTAAACAAAAAGTGACCTAGAAATGATCTCGGATGGCACAGAACTCACCCAAGGATGCTACTCAAATCTAGACCCTAATTCATTAAGCCCGTGACGGGGCCTAAGGTTTCTAAGGAGCTCTCAGATGATGCCTATGCTGCTGGTTCATGGACCACACTTTCTGAAGCAGTAGGGTAGTGAGATCCAATAGTGCTTATTATTCTTTATTTTTAAAAAGAAAACCAAAACAGAGGAGTGATAAGTAAGATTTGAAAGGATTTCCATCCAAAAAGCTGAAATAAGAATGTTTAGTGTCCTAGAGGAAAGTTCCAGGGAAAGAGAGAAAGAGAATTTGTATGGCTAAATTTAATGAGTGAATTAATGATGATCAAGACGTACCCTCAGACCCTCGCTCTAAGATGACTCCATCAAAGACCTGATTTTCTAGGAAAACTTCTGTAGTATTCTTCCAGGTTCCAAAGCCATGGACTGCCCAGTCTTCTTTACTTTACCTTCCATAGACCATCCTTCTTGAATCTATTAGTTGTTCCTTCAGCCTTACATCATTGTGCCGTTGCCCTCCATTCTAATTCCGTCTCTCTGGTCCGGGCCTCCATCCCTCTGTGTTCATCCTGATGTGTTGTATTTGTGCTTCTCAACCTCTAGTCTCTTCCATCTGTAATCCGTTGTCTGTGTGTGCCAAGCATCTTCTGAAAACAGCATTAGTGTGCCCTGCTCCCAGTCTAGAGTCTTAGGATTGAGCCTTCATGCTTTGGTAGCCAGTCTTTCCTTCTCATCTCCTCCCACCCCACCAGTCCTCTCAGCCATCCCTGAAGAGATCCCCCAGGGACAGCAAAAAAGCCCATTAGCCCCCAAAGTTTAACTCACATAGATTTTTCAGCATTTTCTCGAACATTCTAGAAATAGAAGGCCTGAATATTCCGCCCACATTTTTAAATGCTCCACAAAAACATTTTGAGAAGTGAACATCACATCTTAACAACATGGCAGAAACTTGCACATAAGGGCACAATAAATATGCAGTCACCCTGAATTTCTGAATCTAGACCATCACTCCTTTTAATGTTTAACCGTTCTTTCTTGTCCATAAACTATTGCTTATGTGAGTACCCTTTTACCAAGGCTTATAGGTGCCATCTTGTGGAGAAAAATGCAAACAGGCAGGTCTAGCGATAGGCTGTGAATTATGGGAAATGACAAGGACAAGCATGAGCCTCCCTCATTGCCTTCTGGTCCCTGGAAGGGACCACGGTCCTCCCAGGTCCTTCTGGTTGGACCTGCACCTGTGGAAGTGGGCTGTCTGCACCCAGGAGGCCCTGTAAACTGGGCCAGTGTGCAAGCAGCCTCTATCCTGGAAAACAGTTCATGTGCCCAACTCACTATTGACTTTGCTGGTGATCTGGCCTCCAGAACATCACCCTTTAAAGTGTAGACAGCGTCTCTCTGCTCCCTTCTGCAAGAAACTTCCTGGTCCTGACCCCTTGGCAGCCCTATAGAGTTAAGATACAATCTGACCAGATATTTTAAACAGAATTCTTTTTTTAACTTTTTATTTTATACTGGAGTATAGCCAATTAACAATGTTGTGATAGTTTCAATTAACAATGTTGTGATAGTTTCAAGTGCACAGTGGAGTGACTCCCCTCCCATCCAGGCTGCCACATAACATTGAGCAGGGTTCCCTATTAAACAGAACTCTCTTTAAACAGAGAAGTTACCAGTCAGTCTTATATTTTTAAAAGTAAAGTTCCGAGTTTTCTCCTATTCTGTTAAAAAAAAAATGGGCACCTTACTTTTGTTAATATAATAGAGAAGTTGTCATTGTCATAATGCTTTCATGCCCCCTCATTTCAGTCCATTAGGGAGGAAGATCGTGAAAGTGAAGCATTGAAATTTAAAGTTTGAAATACCCGCAGGCTCCAGGGAAAGATGACCCTACGAGGAGAAGGGTTGGTGATTTTCTCACTGCATATCAAATGTTCCCTCTCAGGATCCCATCCCTCAGATTTATAAACATTGGTATAGTTGATTCTCACCCAATTTTATCCTAGGAGGGTGCCAACATTTTCTTCCAGTTGAGTCACTTGGTAAGGTGCTATTCTCTAATGAAATGAGATGAAGTACTGAAAAGGGACAGCCAAAAACTTGATTAAAGCCAGATTGCCAGTTTCACAATTGCCTTCATTAAGGAAGCCAGAATACCTTTTATCCCATGCACCATTCCTTCCCTTCCAATGAATGACATTATTGGTTTGGTTCCCATTGATTCTTGTTTCCAATTTAATTTTGTCTACATGAAGCAAATTTCTCCTTTAGACATGGCAGGATTTTTTTCACATCAGGACTGTACCCCATTTTTCTCCAGGAACAGTTTAGCACCAGAAGAGACTTCAAGATGATTCAGTTGAAGAAGCAGATTGGTTCCTATAACTTTATTCTCTTGGTTCCTCAACCAAACTGCTGCCTCATTCAACAGACACTTACCATGCACCTCCTGTATGCCAGGCACTCTGCTCTTTCCAGTACCTATGTGCTCATATTGAAGTGACACCAAAAGGCAAGCTTCAAGGGTTCTAGAAGGCAGCTTGATGGCAATGGGGAAGTGTTTTTTAAGACTGGATAATTACGTATTCTTTGCTCATTAGCTTCTGACATTTACAGATAACTGTTTTGCACTTCTATGAAATTGCCACTGTTTTAAAGCTTTTTTCTGGGGTATCTGTGCTTTTAGGTCTCCCATGAACTGTGGAATAAACTAGAACAGTGTTTCTCAACTGCGAGTGGTTTTGTTCCCAAGCATACATTTGGCAATGCCTACTCCAGTAGCTCAGGTGGTAAAGAACCCACCTGCCAATGCAAGAGACACAGGTTCAATCCCTGGGTTGGGAAGATCCCCTGGACGAGGAGTATTCTTGCTTGGAAAATTCCATGGACTTAGGAGTGTGGCAGGCTACTGTCTATGGGGTTGTAAAGAGTTGGACACAGCTGAGTACCCATGTTCGCAAGCCTCTGCAGATATTTTTGTTTGTCATACTGAGGCAGGGGGTGGCTACTGGCATCCAGTAGATAGAAACCAGGGCTGCTGCTAACCATCCCACAGTGCAGAGGACAGTTCCCACAACCAAGAACTATTGGGGCCAAAATGGCACTAGAGCTGCAGTTGAGAAACCCTGGCCATGGGGAAGAAGGGCCGACAGGATGACAAGACATGGGGCTTCCAAACCCTTCCAGCCCCTCTTCGACAGAACAGTTCTGCTTTTCTCAGTTTACATGTTGAAAGTCTATTTCTGCATGAGATTTTGTTTGACAAGTATGTGTTTTCTGCTTAAGGGGGAAAAAGAAAATGACTGAGGTGGAATGTAACTCTTGGCCTTGCATCTTACAGTTGAGACACATTGAGACAAATCAAGTGAGCGACGTGTGATACAGGATGAGGGCCGTCCGGAGCAGACCGGAGCCATCAAGTTCAGCTTCTGTCTTGTCCGTGCAGGGCTCTGCATCCTTCCCTCTGAACATTTACACACCCTACTGAAAGATGGCATCGTGTCTGCCTTTTGATTTAGACCAGGGGTTGGCTTTTTTTTTTTTTTAATATATAAATCACTAAAACAAATATTTTAAGCTTTGTGGGCCCTGCTATTGTATCTAAAAGTAGGGTCCGGCTGCTCGCTGCTCAAAAGCTATTAAAGAGGCCAGGTTGGTGGAAAGGAAAGTTTGCTTTGTTTTGGATGCCGGCAGCCAGGAGTGGGAGGGCAGATGCCCGTCCAGAGGTTGTTTGCCCCACACTGACAATCAGTGGGCAAGAGCTTTTATAGGTTGAGGGAGGGGGCTACATGCAGAAATAGCACAATCAGTTCTGACAGTCATCTTGAAATTGGTCATCGGTGGTCTGACCAGCATCATCTAGATTAAGTGTAGCTAATCTTCAATTCCAGGGTCGGTTTGTTTCCATCTCTTGAGGCCAGCTCTTGGAATTGTGGGAGCTTATTTCACAGCTACAGTCTGCTCATCATGTAGTTAACTTCTTTCACCTGGGAAGGGTTTTGGTATCTATAAGACAGCTCACAGGATATGGCTCAGAATATCACCTATCACCCTTGAGAAGGAACTGGAAGTCCTTGACTATGCTAAGTGACTAGGAAGTTATTATTTCCCATTGACTGTTTCCCTTTGTTTCCACATTTTCTCACTTCTCTGATTAAACTTAGCCTTTGGCTTAAGTTTTCCACAGACAAAAGTTAAGCTGAGGACATGAGGACAAGGACCATAGGGTCTCGCTCCACTTCACTATCTCTGTCTCAATGACTCAACCCTGTGTTGTAACACAAAAGCAGTCCCCACAATAACTAATGGGCATGTTGTGTTCCAATAAGTCTTTATTTGTAAAAACAGGTGGTGGCCAGATTTGGCCAGTGGGCGGTAGTTTGCAGACCCCTGATTTGGACTATAAGTTTTTAATAGGAACCAGGTTGGTTTTACCTTCGTGTCTCTCCTGCCTAGCCCTGTATTGGCACATAGTATGGATTCCCAGGAAACATTTACTGAACTGTATTGAGAGTCCATCACGTAGGCACAAGCACTGGAAGATTTTAATGAGAAAACAACTGGGAAAAGATCCATCCAGTATTTCTCAGAGCATTTTTGTTTATTGTGTAGCTACTTCCCTATGTTGGACATTTAAGATGTTTCCATTTTTTAAATTAATAATAATATGGTCATGAGATCCTTCGCACAGAAATTGTTGGCCTCTAATAATTTCCTTAGTGTAAATTCCCAGAAGAATTCCTGGAAGGCTTCCACGGTGGCTCAGTGGTAAAGAATCCACCTGCCAGTGCAGGAGACATGAGTTCAATCCCTAATCCAGGAAGATCCCACAGGCCGAGGAGCAACTAAGCCTGTGCACCACAACTATTGAGCCTGGGCTCTGGAGCCCAGGAGTTGCAACTGCTGGAGCCTGCAGCGCCCTAAAGCCCGTGCTCCGCAAAAAGAAAAGCCGCTGCAATGAGAGGCCCACACGCCCCAACTAGAAAAGGTCTGCTCAGCAACAAAGAACCAGCACAGCCAAAAAAATAACTAAATAAAACTTTAAAGCAAAACAAAAGAAGAAGGATTCCTGGGTCAAACAGTATTTTTTGCTAAATAGCTTTCCAGGAAGGTGGTATAGATCTACATTTCGGACTGTAAAAAGAAGGAGATATTTATCATAAGCCCAAGAATTTCTTTCAACAGGATGTTGTGAATAGAAGTTTTGGAATCCATATATATTTCCACGAATTAGTTCAGCGTAAATATAACCACACTGGTGTTAACAACTAACATTTTAATAATGCTGTTCTCCCACACTGTTGTGACAGCATGGTTATTAAGGCACTTTGTTTTACCTGTTGGTGTCATCTGGCCAACTGGTGGAGGTTACCCTATCTGGTGTGCTTACCGAGCACACATAGAAACATCTGCTTCCCATTAGGGAGTCCGAAGCTCCAGTGTCTGCACGCCTGGCACCAGCCTATCCTGCCATGATGTACAGAGGCCTCCTCCCTGTGAAATTCACCACCAAATATGTCATTCAAATTGCTCATTTCCCACAGGAAATTTCATTTAGGTTAATTTTGGCACACAACTGGGGGCAATTCTTGAGCAATTTCTCCTGTGATGGCTTGCAACATGTAAAATTTTCCTACATGTTGCAAAAATTGCTGGAAGAGTAAAAGGAGATCTGATGGTTGTCCAATCACCTTTGTAACAACAGAAAATATCTCTTCTGAATGACAGTACATGATGAGCAGATAAAAAGAGATGAAATATAGACCAAGGGCTGGATGCTTGTTCTGTCCATTTTCACTTGGTACTATCGGAGCAGTAAGGATGTAAAGGAACCACATAAGGTGCCTTACATTTTTGGTGAATTTGGCCTTTTCTTAGCTCTTCAGACTTCTCTGAATTTCTCCGAATGAAGAAGAGAATACCTGCAACTGAGAAGTAATAGAAAGTGCTATAGACCTGGGGGTGAGTCTGAGCACTTACATGTGATGGGATTTACTTTAAAATGGATGGATTCCGGATAAAACCAAGTCTGTAGAGACAATGATAGACCCAGTGTTTTCCAAGAAGCCAGCCTACCACAGCATCTTGCTAAATGCCTTCTGTGTTTACTTCATTCAATCTTCACAACTGTGCTAGGAGATGCCCCCCCAGTCGTAGATAAACTGAGGCTCAGAATGGCTAATTGACGGGTCCAGTGATGCAGCACTCCTAAGTGGAGACACATCTCAAGACCTAGCTCGGGCACCTTCTGGGCCCACTGCAGCACAAGGGTGGTGCCTCTGAAGAGTTTAGAGACATGTTGTTGTGTCTGGCCGCTCCATTGCTCTTTTGTGATCCCCATGCACTATAGCTGCCAGTCTTCTCTGTCTATGGGATTTCCCAGGCATGAATACTAGAGTGGGTTGCCATTTCCTTCCCCAGGGGATCTTCCCAACCCAGGGATCGAACCCTCATCTGCATTGGCAGGCAGATGATCTCTGAGTCACCAGGAAAGCCCGTTAGAGGCATAGACCAGCACTACTAAGTCATGCTCATCAGAGACCAGTTGACCAGACTTCTGATATGCAAAACCAGAATTCACTTCAGATTCATTTTTGAGCACTGTCCCATGTAAGTCTGGATGATGGTAGAAGTGTTTCCAGCGCCAAGCCCAGAGAGAAGCAACCCATCCCGCATCACACGTAAGTCAGGGACCGAGCCAGGACTGTGCTTCAGGTTGCCTGATTTCCAGTACCACATTCTTTCCATCATGCTGAACTGCTTTTCCTGGTAAATGACGTCAGCTCCCCTTATCAATTTACCCAGCCATGTTTTGGAGGAGAATACTAGCTGCTTTAAAGAAAGTAACACAGCACACAAGTCCAGACATGTGATAAAATTTTGTAGACATATACACCAAAAAAAAAAGTGCAGGTTAAAAAATGCCAAAATCCAAATGATGTTTATTCTTGAGTTAATATACTGATATGCATGATATACATGGTTTTGACAATGTGAGATATTGTTCTCAAGGGAGGCTGGGTGATGGGGTCACTGAAATGCTCTGTACTGTCTTTATAGCTTTTTGTGAGTCTTAAGAACTATTTCAAAATGAAAAGTTATAACACTAAGAAGGTAATGGGATAGGAAGATGAGCCAAAGTATTTATTCACTTACTGTGTGGATGGTGTTAAAATAGTCTGTGTGTGAGAGATACATGACGTGTTGGATACTCCATAATGTTGAAAGAGGAGAATGCCAGAGTCACTCCTGGACCAAGCTCTCACTGTCGCTATGGTAACAGTGCCTTGAACTCGTTCCTCTATACCTGGGTCACTGCCACCATCCACTCCTTCAATAATGCTCGAACCCTCAGTGTGACCTCTGATCCTTTGGAGGGGGACAGTTTTTGCATAATAGTTATAAGCATGGGCTCTGGCTTCAGATCCAGCCCCACCACTTATTAGCAGAATGGCCTTGAGCCAGTTACCTAATCTGTCTCTTAAGTCCTATTTTCCTAGTTTTTCAGCAATACTATAGATTGCTTTTAAGAGCAAATGAGAGAACTGTATATTCAGAGGACCTGGAATATGACAAAGACTGTAAATGTTAGGTATGACAGATTGAGGAGGGGGAAGAAGAGGAGGAGGATGACAAATGGAGCTCCCTTCCTCCTCACAAAGGCCTGTCCATTTTGCTTCCTACGCATCTCTGAAATCCTCTCCCTGCCATCACTATTCCCCTAGTTCAGACTGGGATATTGCCACATTCTCCAGACTTATCTGCCCCATTGGTAATTATCAGCTTTCTAAAAGAGAGTTGATCTGACTCAGCATGACACAGAGGATGCAGGGACTCCTCACTGCCTATAAGCAGGTCATTTTCTGCATGTATGTCTTATCCCCTTGGTTAGAGTCAAATTCCCATAGGCAGGACCTGTGTCAGATTCAGCCTGGTTTCCCAGATGGCCCACCTGGTGCAGTCACTCAACAACATCAGTGATAAAATGCGTGTTTACATGTTTCGATCTTGCCATAAATGATCCTTCTTGCTTTTTAGATTCTAGCCCAAAGGTCACTTCCTTAGCCATTCCTTGCCTGGACTCCAAGTTCAAATCTTCTCTCTTTATGTCATCAGATAGTCATCACAGCCCTATGCAGGAGAAGGGACAATTATCTGATAGGTAATTTGCCGGTGGTCACAGTGTTAAAAATAAAAATCTTAAAAGCGTGTCCTCCACCCAGTTTATGTTATGGGATTGTCCTTCCTGCTTTGTGACTTGCATGTAAGACATTTAACACCTCCATGGCAATCCAGTCTTTCAGAGGCCCTGGGTGGCCTCTAGAACCCTAGAAGTGTTCTGTTAGCCCCTTGATACTCCTCAAAGAAGGTTAACACACACACACACACACACACACACACACACACACACACACACACCCCTTCTTCTGACTTCTCTTTTAAGGAGTGAACCCTGTGGGCTCAGAGGCCAGAGATGAGTTCTGGGAAGGCAGGATGTTATCTTCAGTTCTTGCCATCACTTGTGCCACCACATACTTCTCTGAAGGCAACCCCCAGACCAGGAAAAACTGCTGTAGCCCTCCCTCTCCACATCTAGATTTATCAGGATTGTCTGTGCTGTATAAGAAATCCGGTGGAGGATCCATTGCACTGTGCAGAACATTTTAATGTAGTGTCTGATTTATAAGATAGAATGCTTTTTTGTCTGTGTCTGGGTTGTCTGAAGCAATCTACGGCTCTATAATTTCTTTGTGATTGTCCCACTCTAACTGGGCTGGGAGCTGAGGATTCACGCAATGTCAGCCCCCATCTTCGGAAGCTCTCGTTCTTTCCTAAAATAGCCCATACACCCTATTGACAAGAGAAGAACTCACTAGACTGCCTCTTCTCCCCACTCTAAGACCCACTCCTAGCTACAGCCAAGGTTATCATCTGAACAAAATCTGAGGGTGGCCCTCACCTTCTTCAGACACCCAGTGGTTGTTGATACAATAGAATAAAATTCCGATTCTTTACCCTGGCAAACAAGATCCTTAAGAAACTCAGCTGAATTCTCCAGAGTCCTTTGAGCCCTCCTAGCAAAACTACACTTCCCTCATGTGTGTCTGTGAGCATGTTTCCTGATTCCTCAGTGTTTTTCCTACTTCTGTGTCTCGGTACCCATTCTTTAATTTACCTGGAGTACCCCCAAGAGAATGAGCTCCATCTGGGAAAAGTTGAGTCCAGGGGTAGCAAGAATGGATCATGGTTGGGGGAAGGGAGGAAAGTTAGATATTGCTAGGGCAGGGAGTGAGTGTTGCCAGCTTCTCTTTCATCTCCCCATCAGTGACCATCAGAGGCATCTCCTTAATTCAGTTAGCATCTTTCTTTAGCAAAGTGGGATCTACTTTCCCGAAGTTTTTCTGATGGTGGGTTTTTGTTTGTTTGTTTGCTTATTTGAAAGCAAAGGAGATCCCAGAGCAGGGGTGCAGGGTGGAAACCACGCACGGAAAGCATTTTCCTTATTTTTCTGCTGCAATGTGCGCAGGCTGAGGGCAAGAACTATTTGAGGGAGGAGAAATACACAGGAAACATGGCATTTTGAAAGGTTAATGGGATGTGTAGGAACATACTGAGATGATGTTCTGCTATTGTCAGAAATAATGTTTTACAGAGAAGCTATTTGTGAAGAAAGACCAGTTATCGTTGATGGACTAATGTGCACGCAGGAATATGGAAGTAATAATGCCGATGTACAGTGCCTGCAGAGAGATGTCAGTCAAAACACGAAGTAGGCATTGGGCTGGGGGAGAATGAACACCTTTTGATTTGACTCTGTCTATAAGATTGGACCTGTAGGACCCACATGAACAGACCCAGGATTGTTTAACAAAATCCAAGGTGGACTTTGAATGGTTTGCTGACCACTTTGCCCCTGTGGTGCGGTTTGATAACTGCTGTTAGAATTCCAGAACCATCACAACCCTGTGATTCAGCAAATGCCTCTCAAGTTGTAGAGTACCATTCTAATTTCAAGTATCATTTCCTATCCCCTTAACCCAGTGAAATAAATACTGTCATCCCGATATTTCATTGTCCAAACTGCAATCAGCTCACTTCTGTCTGCCTGCAGAACTGTGACAGAAATTTCTCTGTGCAGACCACACATCCTAACTTTAAATTCAGAATACATGAATGTGAGTCCCCTGGAATCAGCGGTGGAAAAGGATTCTGTGAAAATCATTCCGTTCTGTCCTAAGGTTTAATTGCCCTAAGAGATACATGAATAGGGAGGGGAAAGATAAAGCAAAAGATCTTGGGATGAATAATGGGAAGGCTCTTCAGGGGCGGAAATGCAAGAGGTCAGATTTCCTTTAAACCCTGGGAGACTGCCTCTAGAGACAGTATCCTGTTATTTAGATGCATATCATCCAGTTTACTGATGTTTCTGTCTCTTGCTTTCCTGTACCTTTCTGCCCTGGGAAAAATGCTTTGGAAGAGCCAAGCAGAAGTCCTACTGCTCCATGTTTCAGAGACACAGAGACCAGTGGGGATCCAGATCTTAACCAATTTGATTTCATTTCCTAAGAAACAGGGCCTGAGAACACGACTTTTTGGGGGGGTTCTCGGGTAAGTGTTTGTACTGTCTGTCATTTAGAACAGACGATGTGGGGACAGACCCCAGTTTTAGGTGCAGTGCTTATCGTGGTTCCCCAAATCTTGCAATGTGGGATGGGTTTCCTGGACAACTTCAGTGTCTAACCTGTGTAAATAAATGTCCAACCCCCACATCCTCCTTATTCATTTTCCCTGCATTACTTTTCTCTTGATCATTTACTACCACCCGACGTGCTTGTTTTACTGACTTGTTCACTACGGTGGCTCAGACTGTAAAGAATTTGCTTGCAATGCAGGAGACCTGAGTTTGATCCCTGAGTTGGGAAGCTCCCCTAGAGAAGGAAATGGCAACCCACTCCAGTATTCTTGCCTGGAGAGTCCCATGGACAGAGGAGCCTGGTGGGATATAGTCCATGGGGTCGCAAAGAGTTGGACTGACTGAGCAACTAACATTTTCACTTTACTATCTGTGACCCCCACCTCGCCGCTACAATGTACATTTCGCACATACCTAGAAAAGAAGTTCTTTGCCCAGAGTAGGTGCTCAGTAAAATTCTGTTGAGTGAAAGGCAGGAGGAACTTGCCCATCTACAGGAGCTGGATGGGGGCAGGAACGCAGTCAGTTCAAGACCCACGATAGATCCTCAGTGGTCCCCTGTCCCTTTCGTCCCTGGGACTCTCCTGACATCTGCTACAAGAGTCTCTTGTTTTCTACCTCTTTGCAGAGCATTGGCTGTGATGACTACCTAGGCTCCGACAAGGTTGTGGACAAATGCGGGGTGTGCGGAGGCGACAACACAGGCTGCCAGGTTGTGTCGGGCGTGTTCAAGCACGCCCTCACCAGCCTGGGCTACCACCGAGTTGTGGAGATTCCCCAAGGAGCCACAAAAATCAACATCACCGAGATGCACAAGAGCAACAACTACTTGGGTAAGCTTGGCTTTTTTATGGAGGAAACCATCTGTTGTTCTCAGGTGCTTCATTCCATCCAGGATGGTGACACAGCAGTGCCCGGAGGTCTGTGGACACTTAGAAGGTGTCACCGGAGAATGCCAAAGCACCACCTTGTGTCCCCTTGAAATGAGACGGAGAAAGTAAGAAGGTCTTTCTTGGAAGGAGATGTTTAAACCAGCCTTTGTTCCTTCCAAGAGAAATAACGTTGTGAAATTGAGAACGCTCTTCTTTGTTTCTCTGAAATGAGGGAAGATCTTTGGAAAGCCCGGGGATCCGCCAGTCTTTTTCTGTTGGAATTTCAGGGGGACAGGGCAGTCGATCATCCTGTCCAGACTCTCACTCTACAGGGATCTAAGGCAAAGGCCACTTTCCTCTTCTTTCTGCTTCATCAGCCTGGGGCAACAGCTTGTGTGTGTCTTCAGGACAGCTGCAAAACCTCTTAACGATCATTTGGGGCAATATCATCAATACTGGGAGACCATTTTCAACCCATCTTCCCACAAATGGAGATATTTGTTGAGTCTTCCTTCTGGGTTTCTGGCTGATTTTATGCTAAGCAAATCAGGTCCTGCAAGTTAATTTTTAGCAATTCTAATTCATGTAAACATGGACGAATCAGTTAACAAAATAGTATCAGTTCAGTTTAGTTCAGTTCAGTTCAGTCACTCAGTCGTGTCCAAAATAGTATAAGGAAAGCAATTTTGCAATATACATTTTTATGCTTTAATTAGTTATGTAACAGGAATTTAAATAGCACAGACTATGTGCCAGACATTATGCTTGATGCTTTACAGGTATTAATTCATTGAACCCTCTCAAAGCCCCAGGGGATAGGAGCTATTCCCCTCCCCATTTCATACATAAGAAGACAGGCACAGGACATTTATGTAATTTGACAAAGTCACAGCAAGGAAGAGGTGTAGCTGGGATTCAAATCCAGGCAGTCTGTCTCCAAGCATCTACCAAGTAAAAATGCCTATGAGCAATTTTGGTTCACCAGGCAGTAGTCAATGGCTGCAGCAACTGAGAGAGCATGAATTTTACAAATTTCAAATACCACGATCACCCCAGAAGATAACTCCAAACCTGAGACCTCCAGATACTGCAGCTTGTCCTTCTCCACCCTGGCAAATGCATCTAAAATTAGCTTCCTTTGGTTTTATTGGTGGGAGGAGGAAGGGATGGCAAATGGGACTCAGAAATAAATCCAATTAAAGTGGAAAAACTGTTACATTTGCTATGGCAAACCCAGAAGCCGCCAAAGTAGCAATAAGCCTAGGTTCCCTGTGAGCGATTTGTTGCATTATTTTTGTTTGCAAAAAAAGTAGTCTTTTTGCCTCCTTTCTTTCATACTATTAAAAGAACAAATCTTCATAAATATTCTGTTCCTAGAATGGAAAACGTTCTTTTAAGTGTGATTGTGTTCAAATGCACCAACAAACAATGGCACTTTTTCTGAGCTTTGCGTAGTTTTTAGTACTTTCCCTGAATCAAATTAGTTCTAACCAGTAAGTGGTTTTTAAGCTGTGCCTTCTGAAGTTAAAATAGATAACCTGGGAGAATATCCACCAGCTGTCTGAATGGAAGCTACTCCCAGAGTCCCAGTGTTTTCATCTAGAATCTTGCTCTTAAAGTATTCATGAGAAGCCATAGGATAACAAATATTCGGGACCGCACAGAGCCCCTGGGACTTGTTAGCAGTTGACAAATGTTCAATCTATTTCTTTTGTCTCAGAGAGCTTGTCAGTATGTCCAAGCTTCCTGGAAACAAATTCTGTGAAAGTGAAAGTCGCTCAGTCGTCTCTGACCATACAGTCCATGGAATCCTCCAGGCCAGAATACTGGAGTGGGTAGCCTTTCCCTTCTCCAGGGGATCTTCCCAACCCAGGGATCGAACCCAGGTCTCCCACATTGCAGGTGGATTCTTTGCCAACTGAGCCACAGTAATTCCCTAAAAAAGATGAAGAGGAGGCAGAGGAGGATGAGAGTACCCAGAATCAGTGGAAGGGTGATTCAGAAAATCAAGTACAACTTCCTACGGCCAGTGACCAGTGGGGTGTGTGAGAAATCCAGCCTGTGGCGGTGTTACATGATGCCACATGGGCAGAGTGGGAGAGTAGAGACAGAAAAGCAGATGGGAGTGAAAGAAGTTTCCAGAGGTGATGAACAGGGGCTTGTGTTTATGGCACTTAACCATCACTTAGGACATAGCTGCATCACTCAAGAGGCTCTTTCGTTTTCTTCTTTCCTTTTTATTGAGATTTAATTAGCCTTCCGTAAAATTAATTCTTTTATTTATTTATTTTTTTCTAATATGCATCTATTTAAATTAATTCTTTTAAAATGCACAATGGATGGGATGGTCTTTTTCTCATCACAGGTGTTCTCTTAATCTATTCCACTTATTCTACTAAATTTCCTGTTCTGTGAAGTCTGTATATTTTAAAAGTTAAATTGCATCCAATTGTT
The DNA here is from genome assembly GCA_006410935.1 of Redunca redunca. Lineage (NCBI taxonomy): Eukaryota > Metazoa > Chordata > Mammalia > Artiodactyla > Bovidae > Redunca > Redunca redunca. The sequence continues at coordinate 395,525 of SJYQ01000870.1, read as the reverse complement.
TGAGATTATGTGTAAGCTATTAGAGCACAGGTCTGTCTAGCTATTTTTGAATTCTTCAAAGATTATAGTTCACAATTCACATTTTCAAACATTGAAACATCTTTCAAAGAGTTATATGGTAAGGTTCTCCACAATTTTCCAAGGAATGATGTTTTGGTTTGTTTTGTTTTGTTTTATGACTTCTACCTGTGTAAACTGTATTTTGTACAAAAATTTGACTTGATGCACAAAATTGAGTAGGCTGTCTGCATACATTTGTTCCGCAGAGGAGGCAACTTAGAGGAAAGGAATAGATCAGATGCTTTTAAAACTTGCACAACTTTAACAAGCTTTTTTTAGTTGCCCTATTGTTTTGCTGAATAGCCTGTAGTTATTTGTAATAAAAATCAGACATGCCTTGTGAAATACTTGGAATTTTTTAAATGAGTAACCCTACGATAGAGATAGAAACTAGATTTCCATGAAAACAGAAGGACCTGCATTATTAGTGCTGAAGAAGATGGTTTAATCACCTCGTTTTTAAAGGGTTTTTGAAAACCCACAATATTTAAATGACTTACTCTAAGCTGTTTGCTTNAGCTGTTTGCTTAGTTAATAATAGTAATTGTACTATATGTATAGTACTTTAGTCGTCAAGTGTTTTTCCATGTATGGTCTTCTGACTTTTAAAACTGGACATTCTTTGCTTGCTTCACAAAAGATGAAGTTACAGTTATTAAATTATTATTGAATTGCAATGTGAAAGGTGAAATTTAAAACTCAAAAACTTTGGAGAAATGTCTATTTGAGTCTTCTGCCTATTTTTCAATCAGGTCTTTTGGTTATATTGAGTTGTATGAGCTAGTAATATACTTTGGATATTAATCCCTTATTGATCATATCATTTGCAAATATTTTTAATCGGTTGTCTTTTTGTTTCCTTAATGGTTTTCTTTGCTGTGCAAAAGCTTTTGTGTTTAATTAGGTCCCATTTGTTTATTATTGTTCTTGTTTCTTTTGCCTTAGGAGACAGATTCAAAAAATATTACTAGCATTTGTGTCAAAGAGTGTTCTGCTTCTGTTTTCTTTTAGGAGTTTTATGGTTCCCGGTCTTAAAGGTCTTTAATCCATTTTGAGTTTACTTTTGCATATGGTGCGAAAAAATATTCTAGTTTCATTCTTTTACATAGTTGTCTTTTTGAAGAGACTGTCTTTTCCACCATTGTATTTTCTTGTCTCCTTTGTCATAGATTTTGTTTTTATTGTTGTTCAGCCACTAAGTAGTGTCCGACTCTTTGTGACCCTGTGGACTGCGGCAAGCCAGGCTTCCCTGTCCTTCAATATCTCCTAGAGTTTGTTCAGACTCATGTCCGTTGAATCAGTGATGTCATCCAACCATCTCATCCTTTGTTGTGCCCTTCTCTTCCTGTCTTCAATTTTTCCCAGCATCAGAGTCTTTTCCAATGAGTCAGCTCTTCGCATCAGGTGGCCAAAGAATTAGAGCTTCAGCTTCAGCATCAGTCCTTCCAGTGATTATTGAGGGTTGGTTGCCTTTAGGATTGACTGGTTTGATCTCCTTGCTGTCCAAGGGACCCTCAACATCTTCTCCAGCACCACAATTTGAAAGCATCGATTCTTCGGTCTTCAGTCTTCTTTATGGTCCAATTCACATCTGTACATGACTACTGGAAAAACCATAGCTTTGACTAGACAGAACTTTGTTGGCAAAATGATGCCTCTGCTTTTTAATATGCTGTCAAGTTTTGTCATAGCTTTTCTTATAAGGACAAGCATCTTTTAATTTCACAGCTGCAGTCACCATCTGTAGTGATTTTGGAGCCCAAGAAAACAAAATTTGTCACTCTTTCCCATATTTTCCCCCATGTGTTTGCCATGAAGTGATGGGACTGGATCCCATGATCTTTGTTTTTTAAATGTCGAGTTTCAAGCCAGCATTTTCACTCTCCTCTTTCACTTTCATCAAGAGATAGCCTCTTTAGTTCCTCTTCACTTTCTGCCATTAGTGTGGTGTCATCTTCATATCTGAGCTTATTGATATTTCTCCTGGCAGTCTTGATTCCAGTTTGAGCTTCATCCAGCTTGGCATTTCACATGATGTACTCTGCATATAAGTTAAATAAGCAGGGTGACAATATACAGCCTTGACATGCTCCATTCCCAATTTTTGAACCAGTCCATTGTTCCATGTCCAGTTCTAACTGTTGCTTCTTGACCTGCATACAGGTTTCTCAGGAGGCAAGTAAGGTGATCTGGTATTCCCATCTCTTTAAGAATTTTCCACAGCTTGTTTGATCCACATAGTCAAAGGCTTTAGTGTAGTCAGTGAAGCAGAAGTAGATGTTTTTCTGGAATTCCCTTGCTTTTTCTATGATCCAATGATGCTGGCACTTTGATCTCTGGTTCCTGTATTGAGAAAAATATAGCTTGTGCATCTGGAATTTCTTGGCTCATGTACTGTTGAAGCCTAGGTTGAAGGATTTTGAACATTACCTTGCTAGCTTGTGAAATGAGTGCAATTGTGCAGTCATTTGAACATTCTTTGGCATTGCCTTTCTTTGGGATTGGAATGAAATTGACATTTTCCAGTCCTGTGGGCACTGCTGAGTTTTCCAAATTTGCAGGCATATTGAGTGTAGCACTTTCAAAGCATCATCTATTAGGATTTGAAATAGCTCAGCTGGAATTTCATCACCTCCACTACCTTGTTTGTAGTAATGCTTCCTAAAGCCCACCTGACTTTGCATTCCAGGATGTCTGGCTTTAGGTGAGTGATCACACCATCGTGGTTGTCTGGGTCATGAAGATCTTTCGTGTATAGTTCTGTGTATTCTTGCCACCTCTTTTTAATATCTTCTGCTTCTGTTAGGTCTAAACCGTTTCTCTACTTTATTGTGCCCATCTTTGGTTGAAATGTTGAGGAGATCTCTAGTCTTTCCCATTCTTTTGTTTTTCTCTATTTCTTTGCGTTGTTCACTTAAGAAGGCTTTATCTCTCCTTGCTGTTTTTTGGAACTCTGCATTCAGATGGATATATCTTTCCTTTTCTCCTTTGCCTTTTGCTTCTTTTCTTTTCTCAGCTAATTGTTAAGTCTTTCTCAGACAACCATTTTGCCTTTTTGCATTTCTTTTTCTTGGGGATGGTTTTGATCACCACCTCCTATATAATGCTACGAACATCTGTCTGTAGTTCTTCAGGCACTCTGTCTATCAGATAATCCCTTGAATCTATTTGTCACTTCCACTTATAATCATAAGGGATTTGATTTAGGTCATACCTAAATGGCCTAGTGGTTTTCCCTACTTTCCTCAATTATAGAGAAAAAACAAGTGGTTACCAGTGGCGAGAGGGAAGAGGAAGGGCCAACACAGGGGTATGGGATCAAGAGATACAAACAACTATGTATAAAATAAATAAGCAACAAGAATATATTATACAGCACAGGGAATATAGCCAGTTCAGTTCAGTCGCTCAGTTGTGTCTGACTCTTTGCGACCCCATGAATCGCAGCACGCCAGGCCTCCCTGTCCATCACCAACTCCCGGAGTTCACTCAGACTCACATCCTCGAGTCAGTGATGCCATCCAGCCATCTCATCCTCTGTCGTCCCCTTCTCCTCCTGCCCCCAGTCCCTCCCAGCATCAAAGTCTTTTCCAATGAGTCAACTCTTCACATGAGGTGGCCAAAGTATTGGCGTTTCAGCTTTAGCATCATTCCTTCCAAAGAAACCCCAGGGCTGATCTTCAGAATGGACTGGTTGGATCTCCTTGCAGTCCAAGGGACTCTCAAGAGTCTTCTCCAATATAGCCAGTATTTTATGGTAATTTTATATGGAATATAGTCATAAAAATATTGCATCACTATTGAACATTTAGAACTTATGTAATGTTGTAAATCAACTATATTTCAAATTTTAAAAATTGAAAATATCACAAAAGGGATTTCCCTAGCAGTCCAGTGATTAAGATATCATGCTCCTATTGCAGGGGATATGGGTTTGATCCCTGATCAGAGAACTAAGCTTCTGTATGCTTCATGGTGTAGCCAAAAAACTTCACAGAAGAGCCTTACATATGAAAACCTTTGGCTAATAGGTAAATAGTGATGGTACATTCAACCTGACTGAGTTTATGGCTAATGTTGGCTTGATCATCAAGAACTGGACCTGTTGGACTCAGATTCTGAAAGCCTGCGTTCTGGCCCTGTTCCTGCCATAGCTTGCAAGGGGTACCAACCCGTGTGCAGCTGGGAGTACAGGCCAGCTCAGCATCTCAAGATGCTTACTATTTCTCCGAACAAAGCTGGAGGAATCATAACCTTTAATGACACACAGGAGATAGGATGTTTATCTGTCTTATTTTAGGTTGGAAACCAATGAAGTTCTATAGAATTGAGCTCCACTTTTCAGTGTTTATTTGAATTTTTCACATGTTCCAAAATATAAACAAGCTGGTGGATTACAGATTCCTAGATCTTGTTTGTTTGTTTTTTTAACATGAAAAATACTTTAGAACCAATGTGTCTATTGTAAGCTATGTAGTCTCCTTTTCCACTTGAGTTATTCTGAACCCTGCTTTTTGGAAATAAAAACTTAAATCTAATTTTATTAAAATGATTGACATTTTATATTACTTGCCTCTTCCTTAATAAGATATTGTGAAATTATTTTAGCTGAAATATCAAAGTTTGGCATAGTTCAGCCAGCTCAGTTTACTAATGTCATTATGTAACAGTTAAGAAATCAGACATAAAAGCATACCAAGCAGAAATTGATTCTACAGGACATGTTCTATCTGCCAACATCTTACATTGTCTTAGAGCCTTAGAAGGGATTTTTTTGAAGATTTATAAGCTTTTAAAAATAAACTGCCAGTATCTTTACTTTTAAGCATGTTTTCTTAAAAGTTTTAAAACAGTGAAAGTAGGGGTCAGCAAAAAAACGTCAAGCATCATGGATCATCTGTAACTTGCACACCTTTATTTAATTTATTAGTTGAGCAGCTTTCAACGTGGGAAAGACTAGAGTATGTAAACAATGTGATACATCACCTTTGTATGACACCTATGTCAGCTTTATATGACAGTTAACCTCAAAGATTTACTCATATACATTGTAAAAGTTTTGAATAATAAACATGGTATAGGGCAAAAAGATGAAATTCCTTCTCCATGCCAATCTCACACTTGATCCACTGGTTTCAAGTGTAAAGATGGAGATGAAGGACCACTCTTAACAGTTTCGTATATACCTTCCAGTCTTCTGTGGAAGTGCAAATAAATATATATTTTCTAAAATTGATATTATATATGCTTTCTTTAATTTGCTTCTTTATTTTAATGTTATATCATGATATCTTTTCCTATGGATACATATAAAGCTAATTCATTATACTTTTAATGACGAGCATTCCATACAATAGGTGCAACCTAATTTATTTCAGAATTTTCCTACTGAGGGATGTTTATCTCCAGCTCTAATATTGCAAATAATGCTTTCGATTTGTGGTTCAAGATGACAGACTGAGTGTATGAGTTTTTTTTCCCCTCCTCCCAAGATTTTTCAAAATGACAGTAAAGGAATAAGAGAGGGTGTAACCTATAACCACCAAAACAATGGGTGGCGGGAGGGCATCTATTACATGATTTTAACAAATTTCTGGAACAGAGTCTCAAAAGTAAGAGGAAGAGAGTTCACTAACAGAGCAGAGGAAGTCACAGCCTGGGAAGCAGAGGGCACTGTGCTGGGGGTGGGGTGCTGACCTGCATGCAGAGCCCCATGAACCTGTGAATCTGGGAGAGAGCAAGCCAAATGAAGGGTGGGAGGGGAGAATGGGGTGGCAAGGCAAGGAAACAGTGAAAAGCCCTGTGATGTGAACAGTGCCAGCACACACACATCCAAAAGGGTATGGGCAGGAGACGTGGTGCTCCAAGACCTCACTATTCATTCCGGAATGAGAAGAGGGGCTGCTTGGGGACTGGTGGCCCATCTCCTAGAACGTGGCCTATTAACAAGCTTGGCCAATGTGTACAGAGTTCTCAGGCAGCCTTCCCACTGCTTTTGTCTTTAGTATCAATGGATAATTGAAAATAACATAAATGGACACTTTTTAAAACCCCATAGCATGAAAATCTAAGATAAATGTCTGAAAAAGATGTTTTAAAAGAAAACAGCAAATTTTTGGAGAAGAAAATTGAAGAAAGCTTCTCTAACATGTAATGCTTTCATGGATATCCTAATATATGTATCATTTCATATTACATAAACATTTCTGTAGAATAGACCCCTAGATTAGAATTTATAGATCAAATGGAATGAACACTTAAAACTGAACGATAAAGCAATATTCCTCTCCAGATATATTTGTATTAAGTTATACCCCCACCAAAAGTTCATGAAAGAACCCTTTCTCTAATCTTCACCAGCACTGAATATTATGAACGTACTTAATTTATAGGGTTTCCCTGATGACTCAGTGGTAAAGAATCCACCTGCCAATGCAGGAGACATGGATTTGATCCCTGGGTCAGGAAGATGCCCTGGAGAAGGCAGTGGCAACCCACTCCAGTATTCTTGCTTGGGAAATCTCATGAATAGAAGAGCATGGGCGGGGTGCAGTCCCTGGAGTTGCAAAGAGTCAGACACAACTTAGTGACTTAACAACACTCAATTTTTAGTGTATATTTTTAATTTCCTTTCCCTGACCACTCATTTTTGTTATTTGTACTCTGATGGATTTGCTATGAATTGTGTTTGTAGTTTTCTTGCTGATTTTAAGAATTCATATATGTTATGAGTAATAACCATTCTCTTCATATATATATTTATTAGTCTTTATCTTGTGTTTCAACTCTGTGTATGGTATCAGTTGTTATTGTTGTTGTTCGGTCACTAAGTCCTGTCCAACTATTTGCAACCCCAGGATTGCAGCATGCCAGGCTTCCCTGTCCTTCACCATCTTCTGGAGCTTGTTCAGACTCACGTCCATTGAGTCGGTGACGCCATCCAACCATCTCATCCTCTGTCATCCCCTTCTCCTGTCTTCAATCTCTCCCACCATCAGGGTCTTTTCTAATGAGTCAGCTCTTCAAATCAAGTGGCCAAAGTATTGGAGCTTCAGCTTCAGCATCAGTCCTTCCAATAAATATTCAGGACTAATTTCCTTTAGGGTTGACTGGTTTGATCTCCTTGCAGTCCAAGGGACTCTCAAGAGTCTTCTCCAACACCACAGTTCAAAAGCATCAGTTCTTCAGCACTCAGCCTTCTTTATGGTCCAACTCTCACATGCATACATGACTACTGGAAAAACCATACCTTTGACTAGACAGGCATTTGCTGACAAAATAATGTCTTGCTTTTGAATATGCTGTCCAGGTTGATCATAACTTTCCTTCCAAGGAGTAAGTGTCTTTTAATTTCATGTATACAATCACCATCTGCAGTGATTTTGGAGCCCCAAAAAATAAAGTCTGACACTGTTTCCACTGTTTCCCCATCTATTTCCCATGAAGTGATGGGACCAGATGCCATGATCTTCATTTTCTGAATGTTGAGCTTTAAGCCAACTTTTTCACTCCCCTCTTTCACTTTCATCAAGAGGCTTTTGAGTTCCTCTTCACTTTCTGCCATAAGGGTGGTGTCATCTGCATATCTGAGGTTATTGATATTTCTCCTAGCAAACTTGATTCCAGCTTGTGCTTCTTCCAGTCCAGTGTTTCTCATGATGTACTCTGCATACAAGTCAAATAAGCAGGGTGACAATATACAACCTTGACGTACTCCTTTTCCTATTTGGAACCAGTCTGTTGTTCCATGTCCAGTTCTAACTGTAGCTTCCTGATCTGCATATAGGTTTCTCAAGAAGCAGGTCAGGTGGTCTGGTATTCCCATCTCTTTCAGAATTTTCCACAGTTTATTGTGATCCACACAGTCAAAGGCTTTGGCATAGACAATAAAGCAGAGATAAATGTTTTTCTGGAACTCTCTTGCTTTTTCTATGATCCAGAGGATGTTGGCAATTTGATCTCTGGTTCCTCTGCCTTTTCTAAAACCAGCTTGAACATCTAGAAATTCACGGTTCACATATTGCTGAAGCCTGGCTTAAAAAATTTTGAGCATTACTTTACTCGCGTGTGAGATGAGTGCAATTGTGTGGTAGTTTGAGTATTCTTTGGCATTTCCTTTCTTTGGGATTGGAATGAAAACTGACCTTTTCCAGTCCTGTGGCCACTGCTGAGTTTTCCAAATTTGCTGACATATTGAGTGCAGCACTTTCACAGCATCATCTTTCAGGGTTTGAAATAGCTCAACTGGAATTCCATCACCTCCACTGGCTTTGTTCATAGTGACGCTTTCTAAGGCCCACTTGACTCCATACTCTAGGATGTCTGGCTCTAGGTGAGTGATCACACCATCGTGATTATCTTGGTCATGAAGATCTTTTCTGTACAGTTCTTCTGTGTATTCTTGCCACCTCTTCTTAATATCTTCTGCTTTATGGAGGACTACTTTATCATGTTTTGACAATAAGAATGTGTCTAACAGATGTTTGCTAAAGATTCTGATGGATACCTCTTATCAAAGGAAGAATTTTCTTTAAATAACTAACTTTTAAGGACTTACATTGTAACTTGCCCTCGTTTATTTTGTGTGTTTTTTCTACAGTGTCTGTAGACACTGTACAGGATCTCTTTGCAACCCCATGGACTGTAGCATACCAGGCTCCTCTGTCCATCAAATTCTCTAGGCAAGAACATAAGGAGAGCCATGCCCTCCTCCAAAGGATCTTCCTGAACCAGGGATCAAACCTGGGTCTCCTGCATTGCAGGTGGATTCTTTACTGTCTATGCCACAAGGGATACCTTGTCAATTTATATTTATCAAGTTAATGAATATTTGTTTATTATAGATACATTGTGAGTCCTTGGTGGCTCAGATGGTAAAGAATCTGCCTGTAGTGCATGAGACCTGGGTTTGATCCCTGGGTTGGGAAGATCCCCTGGAGGAAGGCATGGCAACCACTCCAATATTCTTGCCTGGAGAATTCCGTGGGCAGAAGAGCCTGGCAGGCTACAGTCCATAGGATTGCAAAGTACATGACTGAAGCAACTTTGCTCACGGACAAGTGGTGACAGAGAGTAGATACAAAACCAGTATCTCTTTGTTGTTGTTGTTCAGTTGCTAAGCTGTGTCCAACTCTTTGCAACCCCATAAACTGTAGCATGCCAGGCTTCCCTGTCCTTCACTAACTCCTGGGGTTTGCCCAAACTCACGTCCATTGAGTTGGTAATGCCATCCAATTATCTCATCCTCTGTTGTCTGCTTCTCCTCCTCTCCTACCCTCAATTTTTCCCAGCATCAGGGTCTTTCCCACTGAGTCCATTCTTTGCATAAGGTGGCCAAAATATTGGAGCTTCAGCTTCAGCAACAGTCCTTCCAGTGAACATTCAGAGTTGAGTTTCCTTAGGATTGACTGACTTGATCTCCTTGCTGTCTAAGGGACCCTCAAGGTTCTCCTCTAGCACCACAGTTCAAAAGCATCAACTTTTCAGTGCTCAGCCTTCTTTATGGTCCTATTCTCACATCCATACATGACTACTGGAAAAACCATAGCTTTGACTACGTGGACTTTTGTTCTCGAAGTGATGTCTCTGGTTTTTAATATGCTGTCTAGGTTTGACATAGCTTTTCTTCCAAGGAGCAAGTGACTTTTAATTTCATGGCTGCATTTACCATCTGCATGATTTTGGAGCCCAAGAAAATAAAATGTCACTGTTTCCGCTTTTTCCTTATCTGTCTCTTAGAGTTATGTAAGGATTCAATAGGATAATAAACATAAAGCATCCGGCATGGCAAGAGCTTAATTCATGTTTTCCTTTAATTCATATTTTCCCTTCCTTATCCCAAGGTTTTAGTATTTATCAATGACTGCTTAATAAAACTCTTCTTTTTCTTGTAACAGCTAAATAGAAAACAGTCTTCTCTTTCACCCACTGCCTGAAGCCTCTAGGATTATGTTGACTCAAGTGTAAAATTTTGTACCTTTCTTCTTGGACATCAAAAGCCTACCTGATTTAACTTAATCGCTCTAGTTGACTGTCCTTCTGCCCTCCCCATCAGCTGTCTCTCTAGGAGTAATTCCTTCTTCCCAACAGAACAAAAACAGAAACACCAGTGAACATGTGTGTTCAACATCTCCCCTGTGATTATCTCATTCTAATCAGAAAATGATTTCTGTTAAGCCCACAGACAATAGAAAGCAAACATGGTTACCAAGGGGAGAAAGGGAAGGGATAAGCATATACTCACTGCTGTATATAAAATAAACAATAGGGACTTACTGTATAGCACAGGGAACTACAGTCAGTATTTTGTAGCAACCTATAAGGGAAAAGGACTTCCCTGGTGGCTCAGATGGTAAAGAATCTGCCTGCAATGAGGGAGACCTGGGTTCGATCCCTGGATGAGGAAAATCCCCTGGAGAAGGAAATGGCAACCCACTCTAGTATTCTTGCCTGGAGAATTCCATGGGTAAAGGAGCCTGGTGGGCTACAGTACATGGGGTTGCAAAGAGTTGGACATGACTGAGCAACTTTCACTTTCACTATAAGGGAAAAGGCTCTGGAAGAATATATATATATATATATATGTATGTACATATATATGTGTGTATATGTATACTGAATCACTTTGCTATATACCTGAAACTAACACAACTTTGTAAATCAACTATACCCCAATAAAAAGAAGAGAAAATGGTTTCTTTGCTGGATAAACTTAGAATCACACATTTACTCCCTGAACCTCCACCTTAGACTGCATCCAGTGCTTCGAGTGACGTTTCTCTGCTCTTGTTCTTGTGTCACCTTTTTTTTTTTTTGGCCACACCTCATGGTATGTGATAACCCAGCTCCCCACCAGGGATCAAGCCCACACCCCCTGCATTGGAAGCACAGAGTCTTAACCACTGGACCACCAGGGAAGTCCCTGTCGTCTCCAGTTCTTTGTCTTCCATTCAGTTAGCCTTGGACTGAAATTGCCCTTTGCAGAGCTACCATTTCTGACCGGGCTGCTTTTGCACAAGTTTGTTAGTGTTTCTGATATTCCATTTCCTCACAAGTAAAATAAAGAAACAGGTCCAAATGGGATGTATGTAAAATACCCAGCATCTTAGAGGTACCTGGTAACTGTTAGTTTTTTCATCTGCCTAAGTTAGCGATTCTCACTCTGGCTGCATGCTGGAGTCACAGGAGGTATAGATTTGAGGTCTGTTTGAAATATGTCCGTGCCTTGTTCTCACCTGCAGATCTCGTAGATCTGGGGCACAACGTGGGTATTAGGATTTTTAAGCCCCTACGTGATTCCAGTGTCCTTTCAGGGTAAAAGACCGTTTCCCTATCCAGTGGGTCTCAACTGGGGGCCTGGGTTGCTCCCACCCCGATCCCCATACATGTGGTAATATCTGGAGACATATTTTTGTGGCTGTGCTGGGTCTTTGTTGTTGCGTGTGGGCTGCTTTAGTTGCAGAGGGCGGGGGCTACTCTCTAGTTGCAGTGCAGGGGCTTCTCCTTGCACTGGCTTCTCTTGCAGAGCGCAGGCTCTAGGGCGTGCAGGCCTCAGCAGCTGTTGCAGCACTTGGGCTCAGTAGTTGCAGCTCACAGGCTCTAGAGCATGGGCTCAGTAACTCTGGTGCATGGGCTTAGTTGCTTCACAGCATATGGGGTCTTCCCAGACCCGGGATCAAGCCCATGTCCCCTGCATTGCAAGGTGGATTCTTAACCACTGGACCACCAGGGAAACCCTGGAGACATCTGTGATTGTTACAACTTGAGTAAGATTGGAGGTTGCTACTGACATCTGGTGAAGAGAGGCCAGGGAAGCTGCCAAGCATCCTACAGTGCAAGGAGAGCCCCACAGCAAAGAATTATCCAGCCCCAAATGTCAATAGTGCTGAGATGAGAAACCCCGACCAATGTGATCCCCAAGATCCCTTTTGATCCTGAAGTTTCATGAGTCCTTTCTCGCAGAATGTTGTCTTAATAGTAACAAATGTCTAAGGTGCTGTTGGAAAGACTTTCTATCTACCATTGTGTTTGCATCTGTCAGTTCACTCTGAATTCTTAGTTCCCAGCCCAAGCCCCCTCCTTCAGTTTACCTTCAATCTTTCGCTCCGTCAGTTGGCTGCCGGCCCCTGGGTTACATCCCCAGCAGCAGAAATTCCACCTTAGTGCACCTTCCTACAGTCTGCCTTTCTGCATTTGTAGTCCTTGCTTACTTTCTTAATACATGGCAGAAGAATAAAAGGCAGATAGGTACAAAGAAAAGCAAAGAGAGGTTTTTCCTTTGGATTCCCATAGGAATTTGATCATATCTCAAGTTTGGCACTCACCGTATTATTTTATCATAATTTATCTGTTTATATGTCTGTGTTCTCCCTGTATACTCCTTGAAGACAGACAGTCCAGACTCAGACATTCCTTCCCTGGAGTACCCTCCTGGCACCAGCAGCTGGGACCAGTCTCTTAAGCTGTGCAGCCCATTTTGGGAGTCTTTGCTCAGGCACCCTTAACCCCCCTTAATCATGCCTATGATCACCATTATGGTGATCACACCTTAGACCACCTTCATGACCTCACATATGGCAGGGGTCCCCAACCTCTGGGATCTGTTGCCTAAGAATCTGAAGTGGAGCTGATGTGATAATAATAGAAGTAAAGTCCCCAGTAAATGTAATGTGTTGGAATTATCCCAAAACCATCCCCCCAACTTTGACACCAAAGTCTTTGACTGTGTGGATCGCAACAAACTATGGAAAATTCTGAGAGAGATGGGAATACCAGACCACCTGACCTGCCTCCTGGGAAATCTGTACGCAGGTCAAGAAGAAAAAGTTAGAACCAGACATGGAACAACAGACTTGTTCCAAATAGGAAATGGAGTACGTCAAGGCTGTATATTATCACCCTGCTTATTTAACTTATATGCAGAGTACATCATGCAAAATGCCAGGCTGAATGAAGCACAAGCTGGAATCAAGACTGTCGGGAGAAATATCAATAACCTCAGATATGCAGATGACACCACCCTTATGGCAGAAAGCGAAGAAGAACTAAAAAACCTCTTGATGAAAGTGAAAGAGGAGAGTGAAAAAGTTGGCTTAAAACTCAACATTCGGAAAACTAAGATCAAGGTATCTGATCCCATCACTTTAGGCAAATAGATGGGGAAACAATGGAAACAGTGAGAGACTATTTCTTAGGGCTCCAAAATCACTGCAGATGGTGACTGCAGCCATGAAATTAAAAGACGCTTCCTCCTTGGAAGAAAAGTTATGACCAACCTGGACAGCATATTAAAAAGCAGAGACATTACTTTGCCCACAAAGGTCTGTCTAGTCAAAGCTATGGTTTTTCCAGTGGTCATGTGTGGATGTGAGAGTTGGACTATAAAGAAAACTGAGCACCGAAGAATTGATGCTTTTGAACTGTGTTGTTGGAGAAGAGTCTTGAGAGTCCCTTGGACCGCAAGAAGATCCAACCAGTCCATCCTAAAGGAGATCAGTCCTGAGTGTTCATTGGAAGGACTGATGCTGAAGCTGAAACTCCAATACTTTGGCCACTTGATGCAAAGAACTGACTCATTGGAAAAGATACTGATGCTGGGAAAGATTGAAGGCAGGAGAAGAAGGGGATGACAGAGGATGAGATGGGTGGGTGGCATCACTGACTCTATGTACATAAGTTTGAGTAAGCTCTGGGAGATGGTGAAGGACAGGGAAGCCTGGCGTGCTGCAGTCCATGGGGTCTCAAAGAGTCAGACACGACTGAGCAACTGAACTGATCCCCCTGACCTCATCCATGGAAAAATTGTCTTCCATGAAACCAGTCCTTGGTGCCAAAAAGGTTGGAGAACACTGGAACGGTACTGGAGTCCTATGTTACTTGTTGACTATAAGAGTCCTGGGTCTGCCTCCTGCGTGTAATTCAGCACTTTCAGGGGTGGTTGGCTGGGGACGGGTCCTACTAGCATCCACATTTAGCGCCCAGGACACTGAGCTCAGCCTGGTGGAGGGACCTGCCAAGGGAAACAGTTTGTGAGTGGTGGAGTCAGGTCTCAAGTCCAGGCTCAGTCTGTTCATGACCCACATTCTGTGTATATGCCCATGGCCACTGGCAAGAAAAATGTGACTGGGGAGTGGGAAGGACCTGTGCCCTTCTCCCTCCCCCCACCCATGGGAAGAAAGATATATTCTAATCCCTCATAGTCTTTCGTCCCCTCCACACTGTTCTATCCCTACCCCACTATTACCTCAAACCTCAGACCTTATTGACATCATCTGGTCTACCTTCACGTTGGAAATTCTTAGGCTAGCTTGCCAGAGTTCTATCTTAGTCAGTAGACTCTCACCATCCGCCTCAACAGAGATCTTCTAAAACTAGCACCTAAAAGCACGTCCAGCTCTTAAGCAGTGTTGAACATTTTGGAGAAATAAAGCATTGTGCAGCTTTTTTCCCTTTTAAAAAAAATTGTGGTAAAATATATATAAACATAAAATTTATCATTTTAACAATTTTAATACTTCAAGGGTATTAAGTACATTCATGATATTGTACGACTATCAGAACTTTTTCATCATCTCCAGAACTATACCTAATAAATAATAATTCCCCATTTGCCCCTATTTCAAGCCCCTGGTAACCTCTACTTTCTGTCTCATGAATCTTAGAAGTTCTACTTTCTGTCTCATAAATTTTCCTATTCTAGGTGCCTCATCCAAGTGGAGCCACCGACTGTCTGTCCTTTTGTGTCTGGATTATTTCGCTTAGCATGATGCTGTCAAAGTTCATCCACGTTGCAGCATGTGTCAGCAATCTATTCCTTTTTATGGAGCTACCACACTTTTTCATCCACCCATCTGTTGATGAACAGTTGGGTCCTTTCCACCTTTTGGCTGTTGTGAATAATGCTATTGTGTTTAGTCCCTACTTTCATTTCTTTTGGGTATATACTTGGGAATGGAACTGCAGCATCGTATGGTAATTCTGTGTTTAGCTTTTTAAGGCACTGCACAATTGTCTGCCACAGTGGCTGCCCCCTTTTCTATTCTCACCAGCAACACACGAGAGTCTCAGCTTCTCCACATCCTCACCAACATTTCAAGTGTGTGTTTTTTTTCAAGTGTGTGTGTGTTTTTTTTTTCCCAGTGTGTTTTTAAAAGAGTATTTAAGCAGGGAGAAACACGGACTGCTCTCAAGCATCAGGAAAGGATGCTGAGATGGGCTTTGTGACCTCTTTCGGTTACCTGTGATAAGTAGTGGCAGCCCCAGGTAACGTCTGAATGATGCCCTGGCCCATGGCTGGATGTTCCTTATCTATACTGGCACAAGAGAAGGTGGTCCTCGAACATTTGGATTTATATTTGGACTCAGTTCTTGCCTTCTCTTTAGCAGCAGGCTTTTATGACTCCTGTCCAAAACCAAACCGTTACCAAAGCTCCCATGCCAGAGAGACTGTGGAAAGATGCTGTTATTTGTTTGAGCACTCCTGGACTTAATTCTGCATTACGTACTTTCCACCTGGTGTCTGACAGCATGCTTCCCTTTGATTTAGGAGAGCTCTGCTGTCTTCGCATCAGTTTACATGAGCTTTCTTATAACTTTCATAGTCTCTCTGCCTTGAAAAGCTTTCAGAGACACTGGAACCAAGTGAAATCCATTCTGCTCCACCTCCTTATGCTCCTTGTATTTTCACATTATCTACTTTTACTGTCTGGAGATGTAAGACTAAATTTCCCTGTTTGTACTTGGATTTGCCTTTTGTTTTGTGGGGAAGAGTTAAGCTGTGATTTGTTTTTGCTTTTAATTGTATCATCTGTCTCAGACATATGCAAAGCACCCACACCTGCTTTTTTGCACCTAATGGGATCTTTCCTGAAATGCAGGGAACAGCTGTTGAGGGGCTGGCTCTTAGATTTTTATGAAAGTGGTTTGACAGCCCTGTCTCTGCCGGGAGAATGACATTCTCTCCCAGCAGCACCTCCAGACAGCATCTTCAGCAGGGCTGCTAATCACTTCCAGGTCTTATACCTGGATTAGGGTAATGGCTCAGAACCCATTATCTGTGCATGGACAGAGCTGTCCTCAATCTATCCACGCTAACCCGCTTGGAAGTGCCTCTGAGCTTTCCCTCTTTGAACAAAGTCTGGCTTTTGAGGGTGTGTTAGATCACTCGTCTTCCACCTTAGAGAATTAATATGAGTTAAGCCTCAAAAAGAGATTTCTAAAGCTTAAACTACATTTACTAAATGTAGTTGACTTCAGGTCAAGTGACAGCCAAAACAAAGAGTAACTTCCAGAATTTCTTAACCAGCAGCTGGGGCTGCCCACGCTTTGCTGCTCTGTGGTCAAAGCTCTTTTCTGCAGGTCCTCTGCTTTCTCTCAAGAGCTAAAGCTTCAGAAATGGGAAATCTGCCTTCTAGGACGGGCCCCCTCTTCCCTCCAGGAGAAACTGAGCACGCTTCTCTCATGAAGCAAAACTGCAGTCCGATTCTGCTCTTCCTTTACACATTTCATTCTTGCTTAATAAACCCCTGAGGGTTGAGCTTTGAAGACCCGCTGCTTTTCCCCTGCTAGGGGTGGGCTGCCTTTGCTAGCTATCACCCAGCTATTTTAGCCAAGATTCAACAGCGCTTAGAACTTTCTGCATCTCCTAATTCTACTGGATCCTTTTCCTAAGTCAGACATTATTCCTTGAATTATAATCATACAGATGTCAGAGTGGGAGAAGTCCACAGCTTCGGTCTGAATTAGGTTGATATTCATGTTCCTAAGAAAGTATACATAGCCCCTACTCCTCCAGCCTCTTTTGTCACCCTTCAGTCATGTCCAACTCTTTGCAATATGATGGACTGTAGCCCACCAGGCTCCTCTGTCCATAGCATTTTCCAGGCAAGAATACTGGAATGGGTTGCCATGCCTTTCTCCAGAGGATCTTCCCGACCCAGGCATTGAATCCTCACCTCTTACGTCTGCTGCATTGGCTTGGGCAGACAGGTTCTTACTGCTAGTACCTGCGAAGCCCCGTTGACAGTCTGTTTGAGACTTCTTTGAAGATTTTTGAGACTCAGCACTATAGGAGTGCAAAGGATGGAGAAATTATTTCTAACAGGATAAACCGAGGAGGAACATGGGGAGATGGCATTTAAACTGGGTTTTTAGGCCAGGGGTTGGCAACCTTTGGGGCTGAAAGTGTCATTTAGTGAGTATTTTAGGCTCTGCAAGACTTTTGGTCCCAGCTAGAACTACTTTGCCATCATAGCGAGAAAGCAGCCACGGACAATATGTAAATGAGCGGCTGTGGCTATGTTCCAAGCAAACTTGATTTACAAAAAAGACGGTAACCAAATTTGGTCTCCCTGCTGTAGTTTGCCAACCCCTGTGTTATAGGATAGATAGGGCTTTATCATGAGCTTCCCTGGTGGCTCAGACAGTAAAGAATCTGCCTGCAATGCGGGAGACCTGGGTTCAATCCCTGGGTTGGGAAGATCCCCTGGAGGAAGGCATGGCACCCCACTCCAGTATTCTTGCCTGGAGGATCCCCATGGACAGAGGAGCCTGGTGGGCTGCAGTCCATGGAGTTGCAAAGAACAACTAAGCACAGCACAGGGTTTTATCAAAAGAAATAGAGGAAAGAACATTTCAGTCTGAAGCATGAGCTAAGGTTCAGAGAAGAAGATAATATGACGCATGTCTGGACATAGTATAAGTAAGTAAGGATGGCCTTGAATTTGAGGCTGTAATTGTAGGATAAGGCCAGGCCATGGAAGTCCTTTCATCCTAGACTCCATCCATTGGATGAATCTTTGGGCAAATCTCAGCCACTGAAGATGTAGGGCTGGAAGAGGGTTGTGACAGAATCATGCCTCACTTTAAAGGCATCTTTTGGCAGTAGTAGGGAAGGAGGAGAACGGAAAGCAAGCATTTCAGAAAGGCCAAGTCTATACCAAGAGTCTGAGGACAGGATGTGACTAGTAAACAAAGTATTGGTGTGTATCAGTGGGCTCCATGACTCCAAACAATAAACCGAACCGTAAGAAACCAGTTTGTGTATGTGTGTCTTTAATCAGTGACTATAAGTGTCTCATTATACAAAAACATGATATCCACCAAGCCATTGCTAGATCCTGGAATGGTAAAGTGCATTTGGCATTTGGAATGATCTGGAACAAATGAGAGGAGAAGGAGCAGATGAGTAATTTCAGGATGGGGAACACGTGTATACCTATGGCGGATTCATGTTGATGTATGGCAAAACCAATACAATATTGTAAAGTAATTAACCTCCAATTAAATAAATTTATATAAAAAAAGAATACCCAAGTAAAAAATATTAAAGCAGAGATTTGAACACAGGCAAAAAAAAAAAAAGAAGTGAAAAGTTAAGAGATCATTCCTACTTATAAAAGAGGAGTTGGGGACAATATACTAAGGAGAAATCTAAGTTGCATTGAAACTTTTCTTGTGTCTAAAACAGCACTCTTCAAACCCAGCTCAGTCTTTCCTTCCTTGGCGGTAAGCTCTAGGAATGCCGAAGCCTAATGGTTACCTAGTACTTTATCCGTGCCAGTCACCTAATCCTCACAGCAGCTTCTCATCAGGCAGCAAAGATCCTGTCCCCATTCTTCATTAATGCTTTCCTTAAATGGAATTCCTCTATTTTCAATTACCCTTCACGAATCATATATCCAGTGCCTGCCTGCATGCTAAGCCACTTCAATCACGTCTGACTCTTTGCGATTCTTTGGACTGTAGCCCGCCAGGCTCCTCTGTCCATGGAATTCTCCAGGCAAGAATACTGGAGTGAGTTGCCATGCCTTCCTCTAGGAGATCTTCCCAACCCAGGGGTCCAACCTGCAACTCTTACGTCGCCTGCATTGGCAGGTGGGTCCTTTACCACTAGCACCACCTAGGAAGCCCTATCTATCCCATAAATTTCCAAAGTTGCTGCAAGAAGACCAATATTAACCCTAAAGATAAATTGTTACTAGTTCAGTGGAAATTTGTTCATCAAAAAAACTAACTTAGGATTTTTTTCTAAATGAATGCTGAGCCTTTCCTTTACTTACAAACATGTGAATGGCTTAGACTAACTCGGAATTTTCAGAAACATTCGTAGTTACCAGTTCCACTGGCATAAGTACACAGAATACAAAGTCTCAAACATTTCAATATGGACAGAATTGTACAGGTTGTACAATGCAAATTTCTGGCTCTATAGCCTTCAGTCAGTTGCTTGATCTCCCCATATATCATTTTCTTTATCTTTAAAATGAGTGGACAATGATGCTTATTTTATAGGGTCTTGTGGAAGATTAAGTAAGATACTACCAACAAAGCATTCATCACAGTGGCTGACACAACATATGTATTCAACAAGTATCAGATGTTGTTATTACTATTTTTATTGTTACTATTATACAAACTAGTCCAGAATTACATGGCTATTGGTCCACATCCTTGTGCTTTGAAAGTTTGTCTGGATAATAAATAACCCTTCCACAAGCAAAGACTTTTTCTAACCATACCAAGCCCATAGCGAAATCAAAGTTTTCAGCACATGCTTTTATAACTGACAGTAAATTAGATCTTAAGGGCTGTTTGGATTGTATCCAGGCCATGTGACGTCTCCTCTTAGAGCTCATTGACTTGAGGCATTACCACGATGCTCACAGATGCAGTCAGAAGTTGATCAACACTTATATTTAAGGTCTGAGCAGGGATCAGGGATTGGGCCTTTAGATGTTCTGCTTTTAATATGAATACTGACTTTCTATTCTGTGATGTTTTTAAAATGTTCAACCATGTCACAGAGACCCATGGAAGTTTCTGCTGTGAGCAATTCTATGTCTCTCATAGAAACATAAACCTCAGTGCTGGTCAGTGTGGGGACTCTCAGAGTCTTTATGACACAGACCCCTCCTGGAAGGGTGAAAAATGAAGGTTAGAGTCGCTCAGTTGTGTCCAACTCTTTGCAGCCCCATGGATTATACAGTCCATGGAGTTCTCCAGGCCAGAATGCTGGAGTGGGTAGCCTTTCCCATCTCCAAGGGATCTTCCCAATCCAGGGATCTAACCCCGGTCTCCCACATTGCAAGCGGATTTTTTACCAAGTGAGCTATCAGGGAATCCCTACAGACTTGTTTCATCCCAAGACCTTCATGGACCTGCTTAATTGACTAGAATGTGGCTCAATGGTAAAGTGTCTGCCTGCCGGCACAGGAGACACAGGAGCCATGGGTTGAGTCCCTGGGTCAGGAAGATCCCCTTGAGGAGGAAATGGCAACCCACTCCAGTATTCTTGCCTGGAAAATCCCACACACAGGGGAGCCTGGAGGGCTACAATCCATGGGGTCACAAAAGAATCAGACACGACTGAGCAACTGAGGACACAGATAAGTTTAACTTGTCAACATAGACCTTTATTTCCTCTTCCCAAAACAAAAATGGAAAAGAAATACATGTTTAAGGACAGAAAGCTTGACTTCTGGCCAGAGCCATCAGCTGGCCTAGCACTTTTTTATTTGTTAAATAAGCATTTTATTGAAGTACTAAGTATAAATATATAAGAAAAGCCCTCAGTTCAAATTTGTACAGCTTTGATGAATTTTCACAACGTGAACCCACTCGTGTAACTAGTACCCAGATCAGGAATTAGGACTTTATTGGCATTCCAGGAGCCCCTTCTGGCCCCACACTCCCTCAGTGACTAATCCCCCCACCTTTGAAAGAAACTGCTACTTTTACTATTAACACTCTAAATTAGTTTTGTCTGTTTTTTTAAAAGCCTTATACATTGATAAATATGGAAAATACAGCATATACTCTTTTATATATGGCTTGGGGGCAGAGGGGTCTAAACATTGTTACAGCCTAACTTGGAGAATAGTATAAAATGAGATTACAGGTTTTTTCCTCCTGTTTAGCCAATTTTCCAACCCAACATTTTGGATAATTTATTCATTTAACTTTGGAATGCTTAGAATGTGCTACATCCTCATATTTATCCTAGGTCTGTTTCATGAGTGCTTGTTCTGTTCCATTTATCTGTCAAATAAAGTCTGTACCACATTTTGACTATTGCAGCTTTAAAATGTGATTTAACATCTGGCGCGGCAAGTCTCTCTTCTTTTGCTTCTTTTTAACAATATTTAAGATATCTGGGTGAACTTCCCTGGCAGTCCAGTGGTTAAGACATCACCTTCCAATTCAGAGGGTGCGAGTTTCATCTCTGGTCCAGGAGCTAAAATCCCACATGCTTTGCGGCTAAAAAACCAAAACAGAGTGGAAGCAACA
Organism: Redunca redunca; assembly: GCA_006410935.1. Taxonomy (NCBI): domain Eukaryota; kingdom Metazoa; phylum Chordata; class Mammalia; order Artiodactyla; family Bovidae; genus Redunca; species Redunca redunca. The sequence goes on along the minus strand of SJYQ01000870.1, from coordinate 374,180 downwards.
TTGTAACAAATTTAATAAAGACTTTTAAAATGATCCACATCAAAACAAAAAATACTTTAAAACAAAAAGGTAATCTAGGATGTTTGTATCCCAGGTGAGTTTTGGAATCCTTTTATCACATTCAAAAAATGCTATTGACATTTTCTTGGGACTGTGTTAAATCCACTCAGTAAACATGTATTGAGCACTTACTATGTGCCACGCTCTGTTCTAGGCACAGGGAATACTGCAGAAAGAAGGACACACCACCGCCCTTATGATACTTACTTTCTAGGGAAGGAGCTTGGAAACAAAAGAGCAAAAATATCCTTTCAGATGGAAATATGTGCTATAAAAAAAACCAAGCTAAGTAGAGACAGAGTGGCTGGCTGGAGGAGCAAGGTGCTACTTGAGTTCAGTGGTCAGAAAAGATCTTTCGAAGGAGGTGATACTTGGATTGGAAACTGCATTCTGCTTAGAGTGTACCAGATGTGTATTTCACTGTGGGAGTAATAGGCATAATTAATGCATCCAGCCTCAGAATGTAGCATTCATTTCCATTTATTCAAATAGTTTCTATCTGCCAGTAAAATTTTAGTATTTCCCATATAGATATCTGCATTTCTTGTGAAGATTGGTCTCAGTATTTAAGTGCATTTTGCTGCAGGATGATGATGATGGAGGATGAAATCTGTTCCTATTTTATCTTCAAATTGTTATTATTAGCATATAGAAAAGTTATGAATTTCTTACATTTACCACTGTCTGACCACTTTATGAAGGTGAAAGCTGCTCAGTTGTGTCTGACTCTTTGTGTGCCCATGGACTGGAGCCTGCCAGGCTCCCCTGTCCATGAAATTCTCCAGAAAAGAATACTGGAGTGGGTAGCCGTTGTCTTCTCCAGGGGATCTTCCCCACCCAGGGATGGAACCCGGGTCTGCTGCATTGCAGGCAAATTCTTCACCGTCTGAGCCACCAGGGAAGCCCCACCATGTTGTGAACTTTTATTAATTTTGAGTGTTTTGAGTTGATGATTTTCTAATGATATATCAGATAGAAATAATTACAATGTAGCCTTCTTCTTTTCAATTCTTTTTCATGAACTATTCAGTATTACCACAACTTTGCCAAAATTTTTAAAACCACTGTTCATGAGTGACAGCAGACCTCTTTCACCTATCTCTTTCATGTGAATAACCTCTAATTTTCACTATCGTAAAAGATAAATGTATGCTCAATACATATTTTAAATTCATGTATGATTACATGCCTATTATCAGATTGAGAAAGTCTGTTTCTAATTTTGTAAATGTTTTTACCAGGATGAGTTTTAAATGTCATTTTTGGCAGCTATTTAAATTATTTTTTCCTAAAAATTTCCTATATTAAATCATTCTTGCATTCCTGGCATACAACCTTCTTCATCTTGCTCAGGGATCCTTTTTTCCTTCTGTTGAATTCAGTTTGCTGGTACCTTACTTAGGACTTTTAAAATCTATAAGTCATCAGCAAGACTGGCCTATTGCTTTCATTTTGTGTTACTTCTCTGAAGCTTCAGTTAGGTTAGCTTTCCAATTTTTATATGCTCTGGAAAGGTTTATATCATTACCTAGTCCTTTAGATTTTGATGGAAACACACCAATAAAAAACATTTGGCTCTGGAATCTTTAAAAGAAATTATTTTGGGTAACTCTTAAAAATTCTTTTATGGTTACTAGTCTATCATGATTTTTTGTTCATCTTAAGTTAATTTGGTAATTTTTAAATATAGCTTTTTCATGGAGAGCTTCAAATATGATAGTATAGAATTATATATAGAATTCACTGATTATTTAAATGTGATAGTATAGAATTATATATAGAATTCACTGGTTATTTAAATGTCCTCTGATGCACTGGGGCTTTCCTGGTGGCTCAGACGATAAAGAATTTGTCTGCAATGTAGGAGACCCCAGTTCAATCCCTGGGTTGGGAAGATCCCCTGGAGGAGAAAATGGCAACCCACTTCAGTATTCTTGCCCGGAGGATTTCGAAGGACAGAGGAGCCTGGCAGGCTATAGTCCACGGGGTCACAAAGAGTCGGACATGACTGAGCGACTAACACTTTCACGTTCACACTTTTCTGATGTATTATCTGTTTTCAGTTGTAATGTTGCTTGAGAGGCTTTTGGCTTTTTTCTTTATCAAAGTTGCTTATTAAAAATGTACAAACTTCCAGTCACAAAATAAACCATGGAGAAGTAATGTACACCATGGTGACTGTCGTGCCTGGTTCATCTGAAAAGTGGCTTTCCTGTGTTTCCTGAGTTCCTCACCCTTCACCTGTTGAACATACTGAAGGAAAATTCTATCAGCACACAGATGAATAGTAACCAGGACAATAGTCACCTACCCTGTCCATTGTGTGTTCAGGCACTCAGTCGTGTCCTGCTCTTTGCCACCTTATGGACTGTAGCTGCCAGGCTCCTCTGTCCGTGGGATTCTCCAGGCAAGAATACTGGAGTAAGTGCCATTTCCTCCTCCAGGGGATCTTCCCGACCCAGTGATGCCCCCATCTCTTACATTTCCTGATGGATTTTTTACCACTGGTGCCACCTGGGAAGCCCCCAACCTGCCTGTTAACAGGCTCCGAAGCTGGACTCATTCCTCATTCCAACATTTAGTTGAGAAAAGTTACATAGTCAATTCTGAGCATAGTGCTAGATGGTGACTAGTAAGCCCTAGGGAATAAAAATTACACTACCAACTCCTTATTTCTAGGTGCTCATTTTTCTTAACTGCTAGTTCTTTAGGACTCTAGTCTACCTCTTAATGTTGTTATGGTCTTCTGTTTCGAATAAGAATTTTATTTTCTATGAAAAATTATGCTGATCTGCTTTAATTTTTGAAAGTGGTGGGTTCTTGGCTGTTTGGGCCAGGAGACCATAAGCAAGGTATCATTGCTTCCGTCTGACAGCACTTTCTATTTTTAGGAAAAGCCCATCAGAGGAAAATGAGCTCATAAACTAACCCTAAAAACTAACATCTCAGAAACTGATCTGTGTCAAGGATCCGTTAGTCAAAAATCTTGGAATGTTTTCTATGCAAGTTGTACTTACTCGTTTCACTCATTTAATTACTTATTTCCTTCATTTATTCACTCAAGTTATGACTTCACTTATAGCTTCTTGTAAATGTTTGTTTTGTTCACATGTGCTTGTATGTATTCTATACGATCATTTCTTCTACCTTCCCTTTTAATAATAAAAGCTCCTTGAGTGAAAATCTGGATTTTCCCTTTTCTTCATAATGCTCCCCAGTCCCCAATTGGATACTCCACATGGAATAAAGCGCTTAGCACATGACTTTGATTTACTGACTGGTGGAAAGCCTTTATAATCCAGTCTTCTGTCTTAAGCTCTATCCAGAATTCCTCCCTTAACTTTCCTATCATTCCCAAAGGTTGCAAAGAACATTTTCCTTTCTGCCTTTAAGGTTTTGTGTAGAATTACCAGGACCCAGACTTCACCCTAAAGATGAGTGTATTTACATACTCAAATGAAGTGATCCTGAGGTAATATTCTGAATTGTGTCCTAACTTTTAAAGAGGCTCCATATTGCATTTGACTCATAAAACTGAAAAGTAAAATGTTAATGTGTAAAAGTGTTATTCCAGATAATAAAACCTGTTCCCAGCCTTTCATAATCACTTCCAGCCCAGTCGACAAGCTTATTAGCAGAAATAATGGAGAGGAAAGGGAAATTAAAACTTTTATAATTAAAAAGAGTAAGGCTCCTCTATTAAATTACCTGTTTAATGTCCATCATTGTTGGGATTTTTCTTTCCTTTTTCATGAGCTGCCTATAACTTTTAAAAACCTACTTTTGAGGGCAAAATGTTAACATCTTGGAATAATCATTCCCTGTCCAGTTTCTATTTATTTATTTATTTTTAGTCATTCACTTTGACATTTCCATTCCCAGTTGTGACGTTCCAGAACCCCACGCATCTGGCTCTTCTCAGGAGCAAGACCATTTACCTGGCTGCCATCCATCTCTGCCCATGAAATAACGCACATGAAAGTTTTTTGTCCACCATTGGGTGCCAGGCAAGTGCCAAGGGTCTTCTGCTCTGAAGCTCTCCCCATTAGGAGCTGCAGAGATCTTCGGTTTACTTCTTCCTCAGTGAGATTCTGATAGATAGACAGTAGGTCTAAAATGTGACCCCAAATAGCCAGTCTTCCTGCTGGAAATTTCTACAAAGTGTCTTTAGCTCTCAAAACATGTTTTAGCTTCTTGGTATCCTCATGTGGGGGCTTCCCTGGTGGCTCAGATGGTAAAGAATCTGCCTGCAATGTGGGAGACCTGAGCTGGATCCCTGGGTTGGGAAGATCCTCTGGAGGCAGGCATGGCAACCCACTCCAGCGTTCTTGCCTGGAGAATCCCATGGATAGAGGAGCCTGGCGGGCTATGTCCATGGGGACGCCAAGAGTCAGACACGACTGAGCAACTAAGCACACAGCACATCCTCATGTGGATATGTATAGTCAGTCCAAGGATGGATCTCAGAGCCTGTGTGTTCTTCCCTCTCTGGAAGCCGCCACCTGGTTCCTCAAGAGGCCTGGGACCTCTGGGCTTCTGGAAGCAGCATCAAGGAAGGGGCAGTGGAGAGGCTCAGTGAGTCCTTGAATTCTGTGTCCACCACTGGGCAGCTCTGTGATCTTGGGCATGTACTTTGAATTCTGTGAATCTCCTTCTCCTGACATAGAATGTAGGGATAACAGAAATGAAATCATGCTATATGAAGCTGCCTCCAGATACAAAGTAAGCTTCATTTTCTTGTCTCTGCTCTCAGAATTATCAGAAAGTAGTGAGGTAGGAAGGGGAGCCAAGAGCATCCAGGCTTCCCAATGAGACAGGAAAGTGGCCTGAGTGCCAGAGCCTGGGCCATCCTCCCAGCCCTGCCTTGGACAAGCTCTGTAACCTGGGGTGAGTCTCTGGAACTCACCTGTTTTCTGACCCATAAAGCGGAGCTAATATTGTCACCTTCGATGAGGTCATCAGTGTCTGCAAAAGGACTAGCACCTCATCTGCAACAGGGAATGGATTTTTTCAGGTATTATTTCCCCCCAGGTTGGGCTCAGAGTCCAGGATCCCATCTGGATCCTTCTGTTTGGACCATGCTCCCCCACTTTCCTGAACACTGTTAGAGGCACGGAGTGACTTCCTCATGAGGCAGTCTCTTACCCTGAACAGCTCTGATTGCTCAAAAGTCCTTTCTGTTTAACCCAAATCTGCTTCTTCGAACTTCCTACCCATAATCCATAAAATGGAATAAATGCCCCAAGCCATTCTCTAACTAAGGTTTTTTTCTTTTTAATCCCAATGGAATCAGGTTCAATTAAACACTGAGGTCAATCTTAAAAGGAAAAAATAAGAAGTCGGCCAGAGGGCTTTGCAGCAGGACCATCCTTGCCCTTCGTCTTGGCCCTGGTAATGCATATGTTTTTGTGATGGATGGGCAGTTACTTCTGGGTGTTCTCTGAGTCTCCCATTTTTAAGACTGCCGGGTGGATCTGTCCTCTCGGGCATTGCTGGCTCTCTCTGGCATCCCTAGGCATCGGATCAGAATCCTCACAGAGAAGCCGACGTCCGAGAGGAGCTGTAGCTCTCACTCCAGACTTCACCCTAAAGAGGAGTGTATTTACATACTCGTGTATGGTGCTAGCGTGTATATTCCTAGATTTTCACAAAGTTGCTTAGTAGGATGGGTGGGATGGTGCTAGAGCCTATATTTCTAGATTTACACACAGTTGCTTAGCAGGGTGGCTGGAAGCCAGTGGTTAGCACACGTGTCAGAGGGGCACATGGGGACTTGACTGCCACCATCAGCCAACCTCAGGTAAAATTGTGAGGACATGGAGTCTTGTTGATACTCTCTGTGAAAGGAGAATAATTTCCCCTCCAAGGAAGTTCACACCCAATTTCCTGGAACCTGTAAATGTGTTAAGTTACAAGGCAAAGGGAATTATGGTTGCAGATGGAATTCAAGTTTCTAGTCAAGACCTTGTGACGGGGAGATTATCCAGGTGGGTCTGATGTAATCACAAGTGTTCTTAAGTGGAAGGGGAAGGTAGAAAAGTTGGAGTCAGAGATTTGAAGACGCTTCACTGCTGGTTTTGATGAGGAGATAGGGCCACGAACCAAGAGGGACAAGGAATATGGCTCTAGGAAATAGGAAAGGAAAATGTAACCTCCTTGAATTTCTATAAAGGAACATCTATTGAAACTTTGATTTTGGTTCACTGAAACCCATTTCAGACTTCTGACCTCCAAAACTGCAAGAGAATAAGTGTGTGATGTGTTAAGCCACTAAGCTTAAAGTAATTTGTTACAGCAGCAGTGGAGAACTAATACACCCTCCTTTCATTGTCCTGCTCCCGCTGTGGGTGTCTCATTCTTTACTGTCACCTGCCTGGAGACCATAACTGCTAAGGTATTCACTCATCATTAAGAGGCAGCTTGCTTGGAAAGGAAAGAGCACAGACTTTAGATCCAGGCAGGGCTGCATTGAGTTCCAGGGCCATCACTTCTTGTCTCCACAGTCATACTCAAATTGCTTCATACCTTTTATTATTCTCATCTAGGAAATGGGTATCACAAAAGGATTAAACTGCAGAAAGTTCTCCTCATGGAATACCTGGCACCTAGTGGACTTTCAGCATATAGCCTCTTTTACTAATGTCTAGGAGGAGTATTTCTCTTTATTTAGAGTGTAGGAACTCTTGTTCTCTCCCCTGCCCAGCACCAGGGAGCCTGGCTCCAGGGATTCCTAGTGACAGCATCACAGGTAGTTGGACTTTGGAGAGCTGGACACTCTCTTCTCTAGGGTCAGTTAATACATGCAGACTTGGCAAAGCACGTCTAAAGGGAACTCAAAATTACCCCACCATCAGGATTCCTAAAGATCACATCAGCCAGGTGAAAGCCTCAAGTAACCAAAAACGGCAGAGTGATTAGGCTTTAATGTTTAACCTCTCCACCAGTGGCAGCCAATTCCATCTGGGATGTTCACCAATATTAACAAATAATTACACAGGCGTGTTCTCTATTTGAATGACCAGAGCCTCCGCAGGGTCAATTTCTCATATAATTAATTTATGAGAAAAAAAAAAATACCAGGACATGGATACATACAAATGATTGTTCCAGAATATCCAGGCACAAACATAAAAGTCACATGAGGGTAGATGCACATGGAAAAGGACCTCTGAGTCTAATTTTGATTTTTCCATTATTCTAAACTGAATCCCTGTTATGAGTTTCAAGAATTAAAGAGATTATGAGGTCATCTTACTGGAATTTTGCTCCCAGGCCATCCCTCAAAACAGTTCAGGACATTTTTTCCTTCTTTTTACTTTGCTGAATGCCAAGGGGATTTCGCTAGACAAAAGCTGTACTTTATGGCAGGACACATATTCTTCCACTGGAGATTTTGTTGTTGCTGTTGTTGTAAGATTTAGCTCTGCAGTAGGCAGGGAACCATCAATGAGCTGGAGGTCAGGAACCAGCCATGGTGAACTCGGCTCGGCTACCAGAGCCAGTTTCCCCAGCTCGTCACCCTCAGTCTCCTGGACTCCTCTTTTGTGCGTAAGCGATTGGCCGGGAACATCCCTGAGTTTCTGTGTAGCTCTGATGCCTGAGGGTATCTTAAAGAAGCAGCAGGAGAAAGTGGGGAGGGGAGGAGTGACACTGGTCTATTCCTGGAAGTAAGAAATCCTGCTCCACACCTTGGTATCTGGTGGGATTCATGCTGCAGTGAAGGCAATTTGGGAAATGCTGACCTGGGTGATATTTTATATTTGATATTTAAAACTATCTTTGTGACCAGTGCAAGTTCGATGCATGAACCAGGGCATCCAAAGCTGGTGCTCTGGGACAGCCCAGAGGGATAGGGTGGGGAGAGAGGTGGAAGGGGGGTTCAGGATGGGGAGACACACGTATACCTGTGGCCAATTCGTGTTGATATATGGCAAAAAAATCACAATATTGTAAAGTAATTATCCTCCAATAAAATAAGTTAATTTTTTAATTAGCATAACTATAAAAAATAAAACTATCATTGGAAATTTTGTAGCTGATATGACAATCTAAATTAATTAGAAATCAATATACAGAATCAAATATTGTTTAGTTGTTAAGTCATGTCCAGCTCTTTTGTGACCCCATGGACTGTAGCCTGCCAGGCTCCTTTGTCCAGGGGATTTCCCAGGCAAGAATACTGGAGTGGGTTGCCATTTCCTTCTCCAGGGGATCTTCCTGACCCAGAGATTGAACCCAAGTCGCTGCATTGGTAGGCTTATTCTATACCACTGAGCCACCAGGGAAGCCACAGATTCAAATATTAAAGACGTATTCCACTTTAGTCCTCTAAATAAACTGTACTAAAAAATTTTTTTAAAAAAAGAAAAGACTATCATTGGAGTCATTGAATCAACTTCATTCGCAAGTCCCTATCCTGGAATTACAATTCTTTAAAACTTCCAACTGGGCAAAGAATAAACACATCAGGAAGAGTTCAGTTCAGTTCAGTCACTCAATCATGTCCGACTCTTTGCGACCCCATGAATTGCAGCACGCCAGGCCTCCCTGTCCAACGCTAACTCCCAGAGCTCACTCAGATTCACGTCCATCGAGTCAGTGATGCCATCCAGCCATCTCATCCTCGGTCGTCCCCTTCTCCTCCTGCCCCCAATCCCTCCCAGCAGCAGTCTTTTCCAATGAATCAACTCTTCGCATGAGGTGGCCAAAGTACTGGAGTTTCAGCTTTAGCATCATTCCCTCCAAAGAAATCCCAGGGCTGATCTCCTTCAGAATGGACTGGTTGGATCTCCTTGTAGTCCAAGGGACTCTCAAGAGTCTTCTCCAACACCACAGTTCAAAAGCATCAATTCTTCGGTGCTCAGCCTTCTTCACAGTCCAACTCTCACATCCATACATGACCACAGGTAAAACCATAGCCTTGACTAGATGGACCTTAGTCGGCAAATTAATGTCTCTGCTTTTGAATATGCTATCTAGGTTGGTCATAACTTTTCTTCCAAGGAGTAAGCATCTTTTAATTTCATGAGAGCAGTGTCCTAAACCTGTAAGGGAGTGAATTCAAAATTGCCTTTGAAGAGACACAAAAATATCTCTTGTTGCAGTTCTATATGTTTAGGTTTGTTTGAAGACTGAATCAACCCTGATGTTAACTCACTATTAATTTCAGGATGTGGGAATGGTGGGGGGAAGTTCAACCTATGGAAGAGGAAAATCAGGAAAACCCATAGTGGATAGATATTTCTCACTGCTACTAATATATGTGGAAAGCTAGAAATATCTCTTAGCAGGAAGTATTAGTGGGGTGGTCCAGGTGTGCTCACTGGTAGGGCAATGGGGCAAGGAAATCCATTTCCCATGATCTGTCCCCTTGTGTCCACTGGCAACAAAAACTCCTGGATTGGAAGGGGAGGTGAAGGAGCAAAGCTGGGGTTGATGGGAGGACTCTGAGCAGAGGAGAATCGGAATAGCCTTCAGATGAAGCCTGACCCTTGGTGAAGAGTCTGAGAAAGACTCTTGAAAAGCCATCAACCAGTGAATGGATTTTCATTTATGTTCAAGTGACTTTGTCCTCCTTGTACTGTCACAAGCAATTCATCTCTGAATGTTTAGATTTCTCCTATTCCATTTTTTTCTATATATTTTCTTTTTTCCTACAATACAGATCTCCATCTGGTTAGTTTTTCATCTGTTGCCTCCAGATCACTGTTTCTGATGACTTTTTTTGAAAGTCTGACATCCTTTAAGCACGACTTCAAGTCATCAGATTTTCTTTGAATGTGGTTAAACTTGTCAGTAACTATGCATTTTTCTTTAATTTGTTCGACAACTTTCCTAGCAGCTTATTTTTCTCTTCCTCTCTAGGGTCTAATCAAAAATTTTATTAAAATAATTGTGGATTCTCATGCAGTTGTAAGAAATAATACAAGTATTATTTCAGTTTTCAACTAAGTGAAAACTTCTGCTGCTAAAAAAAAAGAGCCACTAAAAACCTTTTTGAAAGTCTAATGATTGCTGCTCATATTGTCATGTCCCAAGGAAAAGTGCAGATATCCTGAACTTAGGATTTTCAGGAGGGGCTGCTGTAACTATGTCTGACTTCATCAGGAGAAGCCTGAAGCACAAGTCTGAGGACATCCATACCCCAGTCCTAGTGCCAGGGACCACCCCAGTAGACCCCGCAGGATCAGAACAAACCACACAGAACACCCACAGCATCCACATGGCACTCGGGTGCACCTGGTTGCTGGAAAGCCCACAGGTAGAGCCAGTCAAGGGAGGCAGAGACAGTAAAGAGCCAGCATGTGCATGGGCGTGCCCAGCTTTGCTTGCTTCCTAAAGGTTTCCCCAAACTTGTCCTTTTGTGCCTCTTAATTTTACATCCCATTCATTATCCTCATGTCTCCCTTCTTCCAGAATCCCATAGAACAAGTATATATCTTTATGAAATCTGCCAGGCGCCAGAAGCCTCTCCACATGCTCTGTCCCAAGCTCTGCTCCCTCCCCACCCCCAACTTGTAGAGAAATAACTTCCTTGCATTTATTGATAATGTTATTGCCCAAGTGGTCATTCTTGGACCTCATGGTTTAGCCTAGCCTAATCTTTCAGTTAGGTTCTTTAAGCCTCTCTTTGTCTATAGATTCTCTCTTCTGTTTTTTGAATTAATTAATTAATTTACTTGGCTGCACCAAGTGTTTGTTGCAGCATGTGGAAACTAGTACCCTGACCAAGGATTGAACCCATGCCCCTTGCACTGGGAGCGCAGAGTCTTAGCCACTAGACCACCAGGGAAGTCCCTATTCTTTTCTGTATGAGTCGCCTAATAAGGACCCAGGGTCACTGATTGTCATGGATCCCATGATAGTGCGTTTTGCTGATTGCAGAGTCATAATACAGTTTAGTGTGTTCCTCTGTCCTCTGTTTTCTGAATTGAAGGTTAGATCAGAGTCAGATACAGTCGCCCGAGTGAGACATCAGTCTGTATGTTGATATCTCTGTGGTTGATCAAAGTCAGTAAAGAGTTAGAAGACTGCAGCTTCTCCCTTCAGAGAGCCCCTCCAACCCCTACTCCTGTTTCTGCTGCCCACCCTTTTCATTCCAGGAGAGGGGCCACCTAGACATGGGATATCCTTGCCCCGAAAGAAGGCAGACCCACAGCTCTGTGAAGGCAGGGGACAGTCTCACAAAAGGAAGAGCGGGCCTCTCCTCTCCATCCTGCCATCCTGCAGCCTCCTCATGAAAGGAGAGATGGTGGGAAGGTGGCCTGACTCCACCCTGCCCTAGGGGCACACCCCCTGTGTCTGGAAACAGTTTCCATGCCTCACTCCAAGGAGCCAGTACACAGGCCACTTTCTTCCTTTACAAGGGAGAATGGCTTTAGAGGGAGAAGGCAATGGCACCCTACTCCGGTACTCTTGCCTGGAAAATCCCATGGACGGAGGAGCCTGGTAGGCTGCAGTCCATGGGGTCGCTAAGAGTCGGGCACCACTGAGCAACTTCACTTTCACTTTTCACTTTCATGTATTAGAGAAGGAAATGGCAACCCACTCCAGTGTTCTTGCCTGGAGAATCCCAGGGACAGAGGAGCCTGGTGGGCTGCTGTCTATGGGGTCACACAGAGTCAAACACGACTGAAACGACCAAGCGGCAGCAGCAGCAGCATGGCTTAGAACCAAGTTCAAATCCCTGCTTTGCCCTCTGGTGACCTTGGGCAAATTACTTGGCCTGTCTGGGCCTCTGCTTCCCCATCTATACAGTGCAGCTAATAAAGCCTAGCTAGAAACTTTATTAAGAGTATATCTGATAATATGTTCACGTTGTATGAGTTAACTTCTGTATAAAATCTGACCAATAGAGATACCTATCTGATAAGATGGTTGTGATCATTAAATGAGGTAAAGCATTTACAAACCATGCACACAGTAAGTCTTCAATAAATTTAGGTAGTTTTATGCTACTATATAAGGTATATGGCCTATTGAAAAGTTCCATTTTCCAGATAGTTGAAAATAATGGCAGCAGCTAGGTGTCCAACTCCAAATATTTCTTTCACAGTGTAGAACAGGGGTCCCTAGCCTCCAGGATCTAATGTCTGATGATCTAAGGTGGAGCCGATGTAATAATAATAGAAATAAAATGCACAATAAATGTAATGCACTTGAGTCATCCCCAAAACCATCACCCAACCCAATCCATGGTAAATTGTCTTCTACAAAACTGGTCCTTGGTGCCAAGAAGGTTGGAGGCCACTGATTAAGAAAGGTGAAAAGAAAATGCACAAAAATCACACTGTTGGCATAACTTGAAGACAGAGAACGCCCAAAGGGTAAAGTGAATGTAGTTATTATAAAAGGAGAAAGAACAGCACATCACAGCAGATGAAGGTGCACACTTCCTCCCACCCAATTCCACCCTCACTGCATGACCGACGGGAAGCAGGGACAAGCAGAGAAGCTGCAGGGATGGAAGAAGAGGGCTTCAGGTTGATCTGAAATAGCTCCTGGCAGAAATAAGACTGCTCTAAGCCTGAAAATACTACACACAGCTTCTAGAGGAGGCAAACAGGTGAGGAGGGGAGAAGTGCCCTCTGGTGATGGGTGGTAAAGAGGCAGAGAAGTAGTAGGGGAAATAGGGTGGCCACTGCTAAGGGCACACAGATCCCAATTATTATGTGAAAAGGGGAGGCATGAGGGGCAAATTCCAGAAGGAATCTTAAGTTGGGAAAACAGGGTAAGTGGGAAAATTAGGTGGGGGAGCTGTCCCAAAAGGTGGGATGGTGGAGCAGACGGTGAGGGTGGAGGACAGTGACATGAAGTGAAGATCTGTGAGAGGCACATGACATTAGGCAGCCAGGAGCCAGCCAGGGGGAGGCAGAGCATGTTGGAACACCAGCTTCATTGAGCAAACGTGGAATTTGTTTCAGGAAAGCTAGGGGAAACGCCTGCTCATGGGAAGTGAGCACAGAGACACATAGACATAAACCCATCTGTTCTGCAGGTTGTCTAGGCCCTCTGAGGGTTCCAGAAACAGGGATAGCAGTAGGGGGGACATCCGAGGATCCTGCTGTAAAGAAAGAGTAAGCATTTGGACCCAGGTGAGAGGAGAGAGGGGGAAAGGCGATGATTCTGACACTATAGAATAGGCATGTTGTAGAATTCAGGTCATCGAGTCTAAAATACACTGTATAAGATGAAAGAAGGAAGATAGACCCACAGTGCTGACAACTGATTAACACCTGTGGTTGTACAAATTACAGTGCTTGCAAAATCTGCATTTGTGTTGTGTTGGGGCTAGGGGGACTGTTATGGGATATTTGTCAAATGTCACATCTTTCCAGTTACAAAGTATAAATTCATGGTCTCCTCTTTGAAGTTTTAGAAAAGCTTGATAGCTGGTATTTTCTCTGAAATATGTACAGAACAGGGCCATGGGTAGAAATGTTAGTTTTTATTGTTTTCAGGCCAGTGGAACTTTTATAGATGAAATAATTCCTCTATAATTCTGTTGTTTTGCACGGAACCACCCCAGGTGAAACTAACCAGTGCAGGAGATATAGAGACATGGATTTGATTCCTGGGTCAGCAAGATCCCCTGGAAGAGGGCACAGCAGCCCACTCCAGTATTCTTGCCTGGAAAATCCCATGGACAGAGGAGCCTGGTGGGCTACAGTCCACAGAGTCACAAAGTCAGACACAGCTGAAGCAACTTGGCACACACACAGCATTCAGTATATAAATAAAATATGAGGCACTTCTCTCACAGACTAGGGAATCGAGGTCTGCAGTCCCCTCCCACACTCTGTAGAATCCTGGAAGGCTCCCGCTCAGGACCTTAGGGCTCTGTGACACACACTTTGAAAACCACCAGATGCAGCCACTTCCTACCCACACTTTACGTGGGAGACATGAAGATAAATGGACAGCGCACGCTGCCTTTTGGAGAATTCAGTCTAGAGGGGAGGCCAAAATTAAACAGCCCTCTGGAACACAATGCTGAGGTAGAATTAAAGGGAGAACAATAAACTCTGTTCCTGAGGGTGTGCAGAGGAGAGAAGGAAGGGTTACAGAAGGCCTGCAGAGGAGCTGCCTCTGAGCTGGAGCCATGAAGAATAAGTCAAGTTCTCCAGGTGAGAATAGAGAAAGAGCTTTGAAGGTGAAGGAAACAAACTGTAAATCCACTAAAGTATAAATATGCCTAGACTGGAAATGTTACATGTCTGGAACTACTAGAACTTAGGATGATTGTAAAGAGTAATGGGAAGTGAGACTGGGAGGGCTGGGTGAAGTGAATTAGAAGTCCAGGAACAAAAAGGGAGGAAGGGAACCTTGCCAATGAGATCTGCCAAACTGACCTGGATGATCCATGGTGGCAGGGTTACAGCCTGGTCACCCTCAGAGGGTTCAAGATGACATTTGGAATGACGGTCTCCTGCAAGACCTTCCCTAAACTCCAGGGTTATGCAATGTTTCCTTTGGGAATAGCAAGGCTAGACGCTTAGGTCTTTTTCATGGCCAAGAATGTCTTTATCCTCTGTCTTGTATGTCTTCTGGTCTGTTATTTTTCTCCAGCTTTCAAAGCAAGGTTTCTGCCAGTATTTCATTCCAGTATTTAGTAATATTAGCTGTTAGTGTCTATTATCTTCTCTTTTCTTAAAAATAACATTTTCATTCCCTTTGTTTCTCCAATTTGGACATTTCAAGTTCCACTTGAAAGGTTCAGCCTAGGGTTTGCCAAAGTCACCTTCAAACTGGGTCTATACCCAGGCCTTACAGCTGGACATACTGCACCTTCCTCGGGGCCTTCCAGGCCTGAAAGCATCAAACAGCAGGAAGTGGTTAAGAGGTGGCAGGTCCAGCATTCTGGGTAGTTTCCGTGTTAACATGACAATTTTTTTGTTTGTAATGGACAATCCCATTAGAAAGGCATGGTGGGGAGGGAAGTACAGTTTAATTTTACAATACAAATAATTCTGGAAATAAAAAAGTTAATATTAGAATAGCTATTACTACACTAATATATGAACGGAAAAATGTATCTTAATAGATTCTGAAAAGTCGCTTGATAACATTTGCCACCCAAATTGTATTAAAACTCTCTTAAGCTAAGAATCCCTTAATTTGATAAAGAATGTCTGTTGGAATACAATAGTATTCATCATGCTTAATGGTGAAACATGAAAAAGCAATCCTATTTCAGGGAAATAGCAATGTCACTGTGAAGATTCTAACTGATGAACTGAGATGAAAAAATAAACAAGATATACATATTGGGGAGAAAGAGATAAAACTCTCCTGTTTCTGCTGCTGCTAAGTCGCCTAAGTCGTGTCCGACTCTGTGCGACCCCATAGACGGCAGCCCACCAGGCTCCCCTGTCCCTGGGATTCTCCAGGCAAGAACACTGGCGAGGATTGCCATTTCCTTCTCCAATGCATGAAAGTGAGTGAAAGTGAAGTCGCCCAGTCATGTCCGACTCTTAGCGACCCCATGGACTGCAGCCTATCAGGCTCCTCTGTCCATGGGATTTTCCAGGCAAGAGTACTGGAGTGGGTTGCCATTGCCTTCTCCAAAACTCTCCTAACTTACATATTACATGACTTTTACCAATAAAATTATTGTTAATCCTTATAAAGTTATTAGATCTAGTTATTGGATCTATTAATAATCATATGTTCATTACAGGTAAATTCAAAAATCACTAGTTTTCTGACATGTAAGCAATAACCATATAGAACATGTAATTTTTAAAAGATGCCATTTAACATTTGAATCAGTTCTAATGAGGAGGATGAAACTGGAGCCTATTATACAGAGTGAAGTAAGCCAGAAACTAAAACACCAATACAGTATTAGTTCAGTTCAGTTCAGTTCAGTTCAGTCGCTCAGTCGTGTCCGACTCTTTGTACCCCATGAATCGCAGCAGGCCAGGCCTCCCTGTCCATCACCAACTCCCGGAGTTCTCTCAGACTCACGTCCATCGAGTCAGTGATGCCATCCAGCCATCTCATCCTCTGTCGTCCCCTTCTCCTCCTGCCCCCAATCCCTCCCAGCATCAGAGTCTTTTCCAATGAGTCAACCCTTCGCATGTGGTGGCCAAAGTACTGGAGTTTCAGCTTTAGCCTCATTCCTTCCAAAGAAATCCCAGGGTTGATCTTCAGAATGGACTGGTTGGATCTCCTTGCAGTCCAAGGGACTCTCAAGAGTCTTCTCCAACACCACAGTTCAAAAGCATCAATTCTTCGG
>SJYQ01000870.1:331293-355681 GCA_006410935.1 Redunca redunca | reverse complement strand
TGGTGTTAGAAAGTGATCTAGTTTCATTCTTTTACAGGTTGTTGACCAATTTTCCCAGCACCACTTGTTAAAGAGATTGTCTTTACTCCATTGTATATTCTTGCCTCCTTTGTCAAAGATAAGATGTCCATAGGTATGTGGATTTATCTCTGGGCTCTCTATTTTGTTCCATTGATCTATATTTCTGTCTTTGTGCCAGTACCATACTGTCTTGATGACTGTGGCTTTGTAGTAGAGCCTGAAGTCAGGCAAGTTGATTCCTCCAGTTCCATTCTTCTTTCTCAAGATTGCTTTTGCTATTTGAGGTTTTTTGTATTTCCATACAAATCTTGAAATTATTTGTTCTAGTTCTGTGAAGACAAATTCATTTTTTAAAAAACCTCATTATTCTAGTAGAATTTTAATGACAATCACCTAACTCAAGAGTTCATCTGGAAAAACAAATGTGTAAGAATAACCAAAATTTTTGAATGAAGATGAAGTGAGAACATGTTCTACCATATACCAAAATACTATAAGCCTATAGCACTTAAAACAGGATGGGGCAGATGCAGGAATACCAACAAGATTGCAGTGAAGTGAAATAATCTAGAAATAGACTGTATTTAATAACATAGTATACAATAAATGATGCATTTTAAATAATTGAAGAGAGCTTGGACACTTCAATAATCAACATCGGGATAGTCATCATGTTGGGGGAAAAAATAAAATTAGATTTCTGTGTTATATACCAATATAAAAACCACAAGAAAAGAAGAAATACAGGAAAATGAAAACAATAAAAAAAACCCTGGGGAAATATCTGTAAATCATATTGTGAAGAGCAACTTTCTAATGAGACTCTAAACGCTTTTGGCCTCTATAAACATTAATAAGATTTACAAATTTGATTTAATAAAAGTCAGAGTCTTCTCTATATCTAAAGATCCAATTAAAGACAAATGATAGCCTGAAAGATAATATTTTTGAATATATAACAAAGGGCTAGTGACTCATATTCAAAAAAAACTATTCACTAAGAAATAATTCACTAAGAAATGATAAAACAACCCAAGGTAAAACAGGCAAATAATATAAGCAAGTAATTCCCAGGAGGAAAAATACTATTGATCTAAAAATACATGAAAAAAAAAACCTCTCATCAGTAATCAGCAAAGTAAAAACTGTTACTGTGTAAATTTTGCCTGGTAGATTGCAGAAATAAATGTTGGTAAAAATATGGTATGGGAGGAAAAGCAAAAACAGTTAGCAGATGCTGTAAATGTATAATATACCATAATAGTGTACAATTCCACTCCTGACTGTTTATGCTACCAACATGCTCCTTTAAGAGCACAAAGACCTGTGCACAAAGGTTTATTACAACCCACTTTACAATCTGAAAAATATGTAATGCTATCTAATTGCCCAACAATAAGAAAATGAGTCAATGTTTTTATGATTTTTCCATCCTATGAAACACTCTTCAGTCATTAGAAATAATGAAGTCACTCCATACTTCCTGACTTGAAGTGAAGATCCTTGAAGGGATGCTGGGCTAAAAAAAAAAAAAAAAAAAAGTTTATAATAGGGTTCCACTTTGTATTTTTAAATGCCCCAAAGGAAATTATATATAATTTTATATATGTCTGTCTCTGCACATGCACAGAAAGGTCTGGAAGGATATACACCAAATTGTTAAAAATGGTTATCCTTGTGGAGTGAAGTGAAACTGGGGCTAAGTCGGGGGAAAAGTGAGAGCTTCCACTTCTTACTTTTAGGAGTTTTAATTTTCTAATGATTGTGAATAACTTCTGTGATACTCAAAAAAAGTTCAAATTGTTCTGATGGAAAACATATGGAAAATTAAAACAGTCAGAGGAAAAACTGTTGTACGGTCAACTCTGAAAAGCACCTTCAGACCAGATGCACACTGCCAGGCCTCCTCTCTGTCAGTCAGAGTTGTTCTGAACCCACCAATCACGTGTGCATCCATGCTCAGTCATGTCTGACTCTTTGCAGCCCCCTGGCTGTAGCCCACCAGGCTCCTCTGTCTGTGGGATTTCCCAAGCAAGGATACTGGAGTCGGCTGCCATTTCCACCTCCAGGGGATCTTCCCAACCCAGGGATCGAACCCACGACTCCTGCATTGCCTGCACTGCAGGCGGACTCTTTACCACTGAGCCCCCAGGGAAGCCCTGAACCAACCAATCAACAGTCTTCAAAAACTCAGCTGTCTACAAATCACTCCATGACTCCCCCAGGGTCAGACTTTCCCGTCTGCCCTACCTGCTGCTCAGAAGCCTTCACTGAGGGTGTTGCCTCATGAAAGGCCTCCCAACACCACCATAGCTGCAGCCTGGGGTGTTGTAACAGGACCCAGGAGAGGCCACCACCAAGTCTCTGGAGCTGGCCATCATATTTAAACTCTTATTGATTCATTTCACCATTTCAAATGCTTTATTCTAATTAATCTTTTAAGAGAATTGTTCACATAAAGGGACCTTGGAGATCTTTTTGTTCAATCCTAACATTTCAGGGACAAGGAATCAATCCAGGAAAATAGCATTCACAAAATGTTTTAGATTTAAGACCCTGCATTTAGAGGCTCATTTAATTTTGTGTAAGAAAAAATATATATAGCTTTCTTATTTAAATTTGTGTAGATTAAAAAGGAGATTGAATATATTTCCATTCAGTTCAGTTCAGTCACTCAGTCATGTCCGACTCTTTGCAGGCCCATGGACTGCAGCATTCCAGGCTTCCCTGTCACCCACCAACTCCCAGAGTTTACTCAAACTCATGTCCATAGAGCCAGTGATGTCACCAAACCATCTCATTCTCTGTCGTCCCCTTCTCCTCCTGCCTTCAGTCTTTCCCAGCATCAGGATCTTTTCTAATGAGTCAGTTCTTCACATCAGGTGGCCAAAGTATTGGCTTCAGCGTCAGCATCTGTCCTTCCAATGAATATTCAGGACTGATTTCTTTTAGGATTGACTGGTTTGATCTCCTTCCAGTCCAAGGGACTCTCAAGAATCTTCTCCAACACCACAATTCAAAAGCATCAATTCTTCGGCACTCAGCTTTCTTTCTGGTCCAACTCTCACATCCATACATGACTACTGGAAAAACCAGAGCTTTGACTAGATGGACCTTTGTCAGCTGCTATTTAATATGCTGTCTAGGTTGGTCATAGTTTTCCGTCCAAGGAGCAAGTGTCTTTTAATTTCATGGCTGCAATCACCATCTGCAGTGATTTTGGAGCCCAAGAAAATAAAGTCTGTCACTGTTTCCATTGTTTCCCCATCTATTTGCCATAAAGTGCTAGGACCAGGTGCCATGATCTTAGTTTTTTAAATGTTGAGTTTTAAGCCAGCGTTTTCACTCTCCTCTTTCACTTTCATCAAAAAGCTCTTTAGTTCTTCGCTTTCTGCCATAAGGGTAGTGTCATCTGCATAGCTGAGGTTATTAATATTTCTCCTGGCAGTCTTGATTCCAGCCCGTGCTTTATCCAGTCCAGCATTTCACATGATGTACTCTGAATATTAGTTGAATAAGTAGGGTGACAATATACAGCCTTGACATACTCCTTTCCCAATTTGCAAGTAGTCCATTGTTCCATGTCCAGTTCTAACTGTTGCTTCTTGACCTCCACAGAGGTTTCTCAGGAGACAGGTCAGGTGGTCTGGTATTCCCATCTCTTTAACAATTTTCCAGTTTGTTGTGATTCACACAGTTGAAGGCTTTTAGCATAGTCCATGAAACAGAAGTAGATGTTTTTCTGGAATTCTCTTGCTTTTTCTATGATCCAGTGGATGTTGGCAATTTGATCTCTGGTTTTTCTGCCTTTTCTAAATACAGCTTGTACATCTGGAATTTCTTGGTTCACATACTGTTGAAGCCTAGCTCAAAGGATTTTGAGCATTAGCTTGCTAGCTTGTGAAATGAGTGAAATTGTGTGGTCATTTGAACATTCTTTGGCATTGCCTTTCTTTGGAGTTGGAATAAAAACTGGCCTTTTCCAGTCCTAGGTCCACTGCTGAGTTTTCCAAATTTGCTGCCATATTGAGTGCAGCACTTTCACAGCATCATCTTTTAGGATTTGAAGTAGCTCAGCTAGAATTCCAACACTTCCACTAGTTTTGTTCGTAGTGATGCTTCCTAAGGCACATTTGACATCACATTCCAGGATGTCTGGCTCTAGGTGAGTTACCTAGGTCATGAAGATCTTTTTGTACAGTTCTTCTGTCTATTCTTGCCACCGCTTGTTAATATCTTCTGCTTCTGTTAGGTCTATACCATTTCTGTCCTTTATTGTGCCCATCTTTGCATGAAATGTTCCCTTGGTATCTCTAATTTTCTTGAAGAGATCTCTAGTCTTTCCCACTCTATTTTCCTCTATTTCTTTGTGTTGATTATTGAGGAAGGCTTTCTTATCTCTCCTTGCTATTCTCTGGAACTCTGCACTCAGATGGATATATCTTACGTTTTCTCCTTTGCCTTTAGCTTCTCTTCTTTTCTCAGCTATTTGTAAGGCCTCCTCAGACAGCCATTCTGTTTTTTGTGTTTCTTAGCTTGTGTCATTTACTCAGTTGTCCATCGGCCTCTGACAGTTCACTCGGTCATTCCTGGGTAGTGGTCTGAGTCAACAAGGGGAGAGAACCTGTGAGTGGTTGTAACCTGAAGCGTGTGGCAAGGAAAGGGGACAGATTTCATCTAGGTATTAGTAGCACCACGCACAGGGCCTCAGGGGCTCTATGCTCTCTCTGAAGTGAGTGCTAAGTCAGTTCAGTCATGGCTGACTCTTTGAGACTCTATGGACCGCATCCTCCCAGGCTCTTCTGTCCGTGGGATCCTCCAGGCAAGAATCCTGGAGTGGATTGCCATGCCCTCCTCCAGAGGATCTTCCCAACCCAGGGACTGAACCTGTGTCTCCTGTATCTCCTGCATTAGCAAGTGGGTTCTTTCACCCCTTGCCACCTTGGAAACCCTATTTCATGGTTGCCCGCTATACACAGGAGGGTGTAAAGAAGAAAAAGAACCAGACGTGGGCTTTTCGCTCGAAGAGTGTGTGGCCACTTAACCTAATGGGGAAGATAAGAAGTGATCAGTGATAAATCTCTAAAAGAAATACATAGAGTGATACAGGAATCTGGAGGAGGAGGCTTTACTTCTAGTTTGGGTGCAGCAGGGGAGGGAATCAGGAAAAATCTAGTCAGCAACTCCCATGACTCTTGAAGGATAAGCAGGGTGTGGACGTGCAGACGTGGTGAGGAATTGCCTCTAGAGAATCAAGAACTTTAGCGACTGCCTGTCTAAGCCCTTTCTGTGTGTATGAGGAAACAGACCCAGACTGGGTGAGGAGCAGCTGACGAACTGTTGGCTCAAGGCAGCGCCTGTCCGCACAGCGCCCTCCTCACAAGGCAGGCCCTCCGGACCCAGCACGCAGTGTGGACCAGGGCCTGGAGGAGTGGAAGCTCTGACCGAATATGGCGAAATGGGGATCACAGTTTGCTTGGAAAATAGGATTTTGTAACTGATTATACACCAGGAGTAAAGAAAGAGCTGGGAAGAAAAGAGAGGTTTCCAGCCCAGTGAACGGCAGGACACCTGAGCCAGCAAACAGGCGAAGCAGGACTGGGAGCGATCACAGAGTGTTTGCTTTGAGACACGTTGGACTTGATGGGGGAGCCATTTTTGAAAGGTATAGAGTAAAGTTCAGGGAGGCCTTGGAAACGTGGTGATGGAGTTCAGGACCAAAGATATAAATTGCGAGTTGTGCGAGTTCAAAATGGAGGACTGGATTTGGAGAGGTGGGGGAAAGGAGGCGATAGAATGGAGGAGAAATAAAAGACAGCCAAAGACTGCAGCCTCAGATCCCTTTGGAGAGGAGGAGGTGGCAGAAGAGGACCAGACATGCGGTCAGAGATAGGCCGGAGTCAGGGGATGCGGTACACAGGAGGTGAGGGATGAGGGAGATCCCTGGGGAGCGGTCTGCATCCCAGCAGAAAGCATTAACATGCCACAGACATGAGGCCTGGGCGGAGAGGCAGCTGGATCCAGCAACTAGAATGTTACTCCTGACCTTTGCAGGTGCAGGGCAGCCAGAGTAAATGTTGTTTAGGAAGTTTGACAGGGAAGAGGAGGAGGGAGAATAAGGGGTGCCAGGGCCGAGGCAAGATGTGGTATTTCTTTTCTTCTTGAAGGCTAGGGTAGCCTTAAACATTTTTCTTGGAAGATGGGGAGGAGCTGGCAGAGAGTGAGGGAGATAAGAGTGGGCAGGGAGAAGGAATGCTTGCTGGAGGGTGATCTTCAAGGAGGCAGGAAGGATTAAGGTCAAAGACATAGCCTGTTAACAGCTGGAATGGAAGTCTTTGAGCTGAGGTGGGAGTGAGCCAGCCTCTGGTGAGCACTGAAGCCCTACGGTTGGAGACAGTCATGCAGGAAGAAGAAAACCAAAGGACTGAGGCTCAAACCTTGGAAGAAAATCAAAGGTCAAGGTCAAATAAGCACCAAGAAGAGGACAGCTGGAAAACACAGTCATGATGTCCAGAGGCCCAAACAAGTCAGCTGGTGGTACCCAGCCCCAAAGATGGGGCTAAAGGAAGTGGACCAACAAGGATAATGTTTGCTTTGGAGACAGGTTAGGAAGATAAATCTCAAGTCCGTTAAGCCGCATATCAAATGCATGATTTCTCTGCTTGCTCTGGACTTCAACTTCCAAATATGTTAATTAAACCAACATGTGAGTATGGACGATATCAAAGGAACAAGCGCATTATTAATTTGAAAATCAAAGCAACTAACCACTTGATCCTTTTAAGTCATTTCCTCATTTAGCTCTAATCTGAGTAACAAACGTTCCTGCACCTCCACGATAATGTTCCTGGATTTAAAACCTCAGTTTGGTTTTTTGCTCCCTTGGGGACTTATTTCTTATCTCATGGGTCCTTTTGAAATAGGCAATTATCAGATCAACCTTTAGCTCACTGGCCTTGGGTTGAATAGGTAATTTTTCCCCGGAATCACAGGCTCGTAAGAATTCAAGCCAAAATTCCAGGCTAGCTTTAAGCAATAAATACTGTAATTAACTTCTAACCAGGCAAGCTAACATTTTGCTTGGAGAAAGCATCATTTTCTCAAAGAAATGCTTTTCAAATAAAAACAATTTCATGTCCTTTTTTTCCAGCGTGATACTCTTCAGTGCTTGGGAATAACCACGGCATCGTGTGAGGGCATGGTCTTAGAGATTTTTTAAATCCAGTTTTCTCTGGTTTTCTGGCCAGCCATAGATGGCACCCCACTCCAGTACTCTTGCCTGGAAAATCCCATGGGCAGAGGAGCCTGGTGGGCTGCAGTCCATGGGGTCGCGAAGAGTCGGACACGACTGAGCGACTCCACTTTCACTTTTCACTTTCATGCATTGGAGAAGGCAATGGCAACCCACTCCAGTGTTCTTGCCTGGAGAATCCCAGGGACGGGGGAGCCTGGTGGGCTGCCATCTATGGGGTCGCACAGAGTCGGACACGACTGAAGCGACAGCAGCAGCAGCGTAGAAGCTGCACTACCTTCTAGCGGTTTGTCGTTCTAACAGAATTCTGTCTAAGCTGTTCAGCAAGTTCTTTGGAAGCCCTACCAAGCCTGGTTAACGTGACTTCCATTCTGTCTGACAGACAGGGTAGAAATGCAGCCCAGGACTATAGAGTTTGGGATGGACCTTTGTGACTATTACCAAGGCTGGGGAGGAGAGAAAGGGGAGGAGTATTTCTCATGGTGATAATAAAAAACATCCACTACTAGACACTTTTATTACCGTTTTTAAATCCTCTACAGTGTACCTCCTTATTCCCTGCACCCAGGAGAGACCAAGCCCACTGCCCAGACAATGGATGTCACACTGCCTTTAATTCAGTCAGTGCAATAGGGGGAATGAAGACCCATAGTAAGGTCAGCCATGGGAGTCTGAAATCAGGAAGTCCCGAGAATATTCCAAACGTGCAACCAGAAAACTAAACCCCTGGATCAAAGCTGAGTTGGAAACTGAAAGGGTCTATAATTAATGTGTCAGTTGTTAGAAGAGAATATTTGAGTCCTAGAGCAAACACAGGGCTTCCCAGGTAGCTCAGTGGGTAAAGAATCTGCCTGCAGTGCAGGAGACGCGGGTTCAGTCTCTCGGTCGGGAAGACCCCCTGGAGGAGGGCATGGCTACCCAATCCAGTATTCTTGCTTGGAGAACCCCAGAAGGAACAGAGGAGCCTGGCGGGTTATAGTCCCTGGGGTTGCAAATGAGTCGGACACAACTGAGCATACACAAGGCAGGAACCAAAGGAGAATAAAGTATCCCGTGTGTACGCAGGAAGGGCTCCATCATGAAATGGATTATGAATTTTTTCCGAATAAGTTGCTACTCTCTGACCCGGGTTTTGTGTTTTGGTTCAGCTGCGCACATGGCGGGTTTTCTCCAAGGAGGTTTTAAAGTAACCACATGCTTTCTGTCAGCATTCAGAGGGAAGGGCATGTACCGTGGCCCGAAACCTGGCCTTATTTTCTCAACACTGCGGCAGAGCCCCCCATCCTGTGGTTACAGTGCTGCACACACACGGTGCAGAGAGCTTGGGTGGCCCTGGAACATGGCCACAGGGAGCAGCGGCAATAACCAGAGGTCTGTATTCCGTGAGGTCCTGTCCCTAGCCTGCCGTGGACGTGCAGTTACATGGGAGGTAGTGTGACACAGTGTCGGAATCTAAAGAGCGAAACAGGGGCCTGACATTACACACCCAGTTCTACTGCTTACTAACCTCATGGTTTGGGGCACAATTCTCCTTTGTTTTAAAACCACCTTCCTCACCTGAATAATGGAATTGGAATCAGAACAGCTGAGGGGAAGGAGTAATTGAAATAAGGTGTGTGAATTTACTTTGCAAACTGTAAAAGACTACAGGGATGGAAGAATGAATTGTCTCCAGGCTGTGCTGATTTGGTCTTCTGGTTGTCATTAGGCCTTAGCCAGTAATTCATAATTGGTATCTAAACACAAGGTGGGGAAAGGAGTTAAGCAGCAGCACCTGTTTGAAAAGAGCTCTTCGTGAAACCAACCATGTGCTTCGTAGAAACTGTAGGAATCAGAGTTGAGTGTGGAGAAACAGAGATGTCCTCTTTCTGCTCTCCTGTGGAACCATTACATCCATTCTAGTACGATGCACTCTGGGAAGACACCTCACTTTACGAGAAATACAGAGTAGGGCTTCCCCCGGTGGCTCCATGGCAAAGAATTCGCCTGCCCATGCAGAAGACATGGGTTCGATCCCTGGTCCAGGAAGATCCCACATGCCGCAGAGCAACTAAGTCTGTGCACCACAACTATTGAGCCTGTACGCTGGAGCCTGAGAGCCACAACAACCGAGCCCATGAGTCACAATTACTGAAGCCCAAGTGGCCTAGAGCCCATGCTCCACACCAAGAGAAGCCGCCGTAATGATGAGCCCGCAGACTAAAACTAGAGAGTAGCCCCACTCGCCGTGGCCAGAGAAAAGCCGGAGCAGCAACAAAGACCCAGCACAGCCAAAAATAAACAAGTGAAATGGAAAATAAAGAAATACAGACCAGCCAGGGAACATGTTGCAGGAGGAGACATCCAGGAAGCCTGGGATTTTAATTGGCATGGGAGAACTCTGGGAGGAAAGTGAAATCTCTCTTTGGATTTTATAGAGGTTCTTATGTGGAAGACAGGTTCAAATTGTTACATGTGTCTTCCACAGGATGAGTAAGAGTACCACGTGACACTTCTAAGGTGCAGATTTCAGTTCATCTAAGGCTATAAGGTCTCCAAACTTGGCTACAAATTAGAATCACCTAGGAAGCTTTGAAATCACCCATGACTCAGGCTGCACCCCCAAACCCATTAAATCAGAATCTTTAGGGGTGGGACCCAGGCATCAGTGTTTTTTGAATCTTTACGCAGTGGCTCAGTGGTAAATCATCTGCTTGCAATGCAGGAGATGCAGGTTCGATCCAGGGTATCAGGAAGATCCCCTGGAGGAGGAAATGGCAACCCACTCCAGTATTCTTGCCATGGAGAATCCCATGGACAGAAGAGCCTGGTGGGCTACAGTCCATGGGGTCACAAAGAGTCCAACATGACAGAGCATGTACAGATGCATACATACCAAAGATGCAGGTGATTTTAATGGGCAGTCACGTTTGAGAAGCATTGACCTGCAAAAGGACTGTTGGCATCAGAACTAAGCCAAGAAGTGAACTGCTAGAGACGTGGACATTCCCTGCCACTGAAGCTGCCCAAGCTGATGTCACGTAGTGGTAATGAATTCAAGTCTTCCATGGATGGTTAGACTGAAGTCCACAAACCTCAAGTTCCCACCCACGCTGAGAGGCTGAGTCAATGCTCTGAGGTGGAAATTTTCAGATTTCTTTAATGGTGCCATGGAACTATTTGTTCAAATAAAATATTTGAAATAAACAAAAGAAAAAAAAAGAGGTGACTTCCTTCCCCCAGTACATATGCCAGGACCATTCTACCGTTTTCTCTATGATGACCCCTTGAGGACACAGTGGAGATCTGGAAACTGTATGAAAATCTCTAGGACTTCAGGGAACACAGTTTTTAAAACCACTAATTTAAGGAAAGGGAAATAGGATTTTCACAGAAATGAATTTTGTATTCAACCATCTATAGTTGGAATCCTGATTATTTCTGATGAATAGAAGTAGCAAAAATCCCAAATGGAGAAGAGCCAACATAAATGACCATGGATGGAAACTTATTTGTTAGTTGGAAATGTGAAAGCATCAGCCAATCTGTGGCTGATAAGTGCCTAAAAAATTAGATCCAGGCCTATTTCCACTCATTATCTTGGTGCCACACATAGTTTGTAAAAGCCACCTCTGCCAGCTCACTATAGTGCTTCCAATGGGAAGAATGCTTAAATACTGCTGCTGTTGTTCAATCATTAAATCATGTCCAAGTCTTTGTGACCCCATGGACTTCCCCATCCTTCACTATCTCCTGGACTTTGCTCAAACTCATGTTCATTGAGTCGATGATGCCATCTAATCATCTCATCATCTGTGACCCCCTTCTCCTTCTGCCTTCAGTCTTTCCCAGCATCAGGGTCTTTTCAAATGAATTGACTCTTCGCAACAGGTGGCCAAAGTATCGGAGTTTCAACTTCAGCATCAATCCTTCCAATGAATATTCAGGGTTGATTTCCTTTAAGATTGACTGGTTGGATCTCCTTGCTGTCCAAAGGGATTTTCAAGAGTCTTCTCCAAAACCACAGTTCAAAAGCATCAATTCTTTGGTGCTCAGCCTTCTTTATGGTCCAGCTCTCACACCCATGCATGACTCCTGGAAAAACCATAGCTTTGACTATACAGACCTTTGTCAGCAAAATGATGTCTCTGCTTTTTAATATGCTGGCTAAGTTTGTCTTAGGTTTCTTCCAAGGAGCAGCATCTTTAAATTTCATGGCTGCAGTCACCATCCGCAGTGATGTGTTATTTACAGATAGTTCCCAGGCTTTGCAGTCACATATTGAGTGCTCGACCTGAATGAGCTCTATCCTCACGTCCTGCAATGTGCAGAGCATGTCTTGAACCCAGATGTTCTCATTTCCAG
Organism: Redunca redunca; assembly: GCA_006410935.1. NCBI lineage: Eukaryota > Metazoa > Chordata > Mammalia > Artiodactyla > Bovidae > Redunca > Redunca redunca. The sequence goes on along the minus strand of SJYQ01000870.1, from coordinate 344,064 downwards.
TATCTTTTTACAATTTGATGGCACCTCCTGTGCCACAGATTCTAGTTTTCAGTACTAAAGCTTTAACTTAAGTGAGAACAAATAAGCTGACTCCTGGTTCTGCTATTAGCCAGCTTGTGAATGCAGACAAGTCACCAAACTTATCAGTTTTCTCTCCTCTAAAGTGGAAGTCATAATACCTACTATGTATCTCGTGGGATTATCATGAGGTTATAAAAAAGCCAAGGTCATATCCTCTTAAGTTATATGAACTATGTGTGATTATTGACAACAAAAGTAACTTTGGAAGGATTTCACTATATGTAGATGTAATACATATGACAAATATAATATAAATAGGGGAGGGTAAAAGACCTGTATGTTTTTAAGACTTTACATTTTATTTGAAGTGGTAAATATTAACTTCAATTACTGTGACAAATGAGGTTTGTATATTATAATCCTCTTGTAACACCTAAAAAATAGTACCAGAGCTATGAACAAAAAGCCAATTGATAAAGTATATGGGCTACTCAATGGACATGAGTTTGGGTGAACTCCGGGAGTTGGTAATGGACAGGGAGGCCTGGCGTGCTGCAATTCATGGGGTCGCAAAGAGTCGCACACAACTGAGCAACTGAACTGAAGTGAACTGATGGGATACTAAAAAGTACCCAAATCCCAAAGAAAGAAAAGGGAAAACAGAGGAGCAAAAACAGAGAAGGCAAATAGAATACTAAGAAAATGGTAGAGCTAAATCTAATCAATAATTATATGGTAAATATAGATGGTCTAAAATGCCAAATAAAGATAGATGTTGTCTGGCTGGGTTTTTTTTTTAAAGACCTAATGATATGCTTATCTGTAAGAAACCTACTCTAAATTTAATGAAAAAAAAAATAGATTAAAACTAAAAGGATAAAACAAAAAAGATATGCCATGAAAAGACTAAATGAAAGACAGTAGGAGTGACTATGTTATTACACAAAGTAGACTTTGGAACAAGGAAAAATTACCAGAGTTAAAAAGAGGGAACTTGCATAATAATGAAGAAATTAACCAAGAAAACATAGTATTCTTAAATGTGTAAGACTAATACACCTAAACAACAAAGTCGCAAATTACATAAAGTTAAAACTGATAGCAATGAAAAGAGAGATAGACAAATCCACAATTATACTTGGAGACTGTCATGTTTCTTTCAAGATAATTAACAGAACAAGATAATTAATAGAACAAGTAGACTCTTGATCTAATTGACATTTACACAACACTCCATCCAGCAGCAGCAGAAAGACACATTCTTTCCAAGTGTACATGGAACAGGCACCAAGATAAACCATATTCTGAACCATAAGACAAACCATAACAAATTTAATATAATCACATAAAATAGCTTTTCTTGACCATGATGGGTATTTAACTAGAAATCAGTAGTCAAAAGAAATCCAGAAATTTCCCAAATATTTGAAGCTTAAAAATACATGGAAATGAACTGACAAAAATCTTACAGGAACTTAGTATTTTGAACTGAATGAAAGTGAAAATACAACACGTTGAAACTTGTGGGATATAGCTAAAGCAGTGCTAAGAGGAAATGTATAGCATTAAATGCTTTTATTGGAAAAGAAGAAAGATCTAAATCAAAAATTTAATCTTAAACCTTGAGAAACTAGGAAAAGAAGAGGAAATGAAACCCAAAGCAAGCAAAAGGGAGAAATAATCAAGAGAAGAGCCGAAATCAGTGGAATTGAAAATAGAAAAACAAGGAAATCAGTGTGCTTGTATACAGCCTGTATATTTCTTTGGTAAAGTTGAAATCCTTCCCCCAATTTCTAAGTGGAATTTTGTTGAATTTCAATAGTGCTTTATATATTCTAGATATAGAATAAAACAGTCTTTCATTGAGCAGGTGTTTAATTTTGATGAAGTCCACTTTACCGATGTTTTCTTTTATGGATCTTGTTTAGGGTATAATATCTAAGAACATTTCACTTAACCCAAGGTCACAGAAGTTTTATCCTAGGTTTCTTCTAAAAGTTGTCCCAGGTGGTGCTAGTGGTAAAGAACCTGCTTGCGAATACAGGAGACTTAAGAGACAAGGGTTCAATCCCTGGGTCGAAAAGATCTCCTGGAGGAGGGCATGGCAACCCACTCCAGTAGTATTCTTGCTTGGAGAATGCCATGGACAGAGAAGCCTGGTGGGCCACAGTCCAAAGGGCCACAAAGAGTTGGATATGACTGAAGTGACCTGGCACACATGCATGCACATTTCACATGGAATTCTATCATCCGTTTTGATTCAATTTTTGTATAAAGTGGGAAGTATAGGTTGAAGTTCATTTTTTTCCCAGTGTAGATAGATATGCACTTTGTTTGAAAGTCTACCTTTTCTCCAACTTGGTCAAAAATTGACCATAGTTATGGGGGTCTGTTTTGAGACTGTTCTGTTCAGTGGACCTACGTGTTTATCCTTTTTTCTACACCACTCTGTCTTCATTACTGCAGCAGGCATGGAGGGAGTTTCATGGATGGGTTAATACCTAAAATAGGTAGGCTTCGGTGATGTCCACTGCCTATGACTTACAGATGAAATATCGCAACAAGGAAGCTTAAGTTTTACCCAAAAATTTTTGTTTGTTAATATCTTCCTCAAGCTTGTATTCATTTTTCAGGTAGAAATGTTTTGAAAGTGATAGTCCCTCAGTCAAGTCTAACTCTTTGTGACCCCATGGACTGTAGCCCTCCAGGTTTCTCTGTCCATGGGATTCTCCAGGCAAGAATGTTAGAATGGATAGCCATTCCCTTCTCCAGGGGATCTTCCTGAGCCAGGGATCAAACCTGGGTTTCCTGCATTGCAGGCAGATTCCTTACCATCTAAGCCACCAAGGAAGGCCAGAATTAGGTTTTAGGCTATTTTAAATAAGAATATGCTTATATACAAGTGTCTTTGTGTGGGGTGGGGGGATGTGCACATGCACTCACACACAAGCATTCAGAGAACACAGGCTAGGTATCACATTCCTGATTTTTGCAGCTGTCCATGTTTCAAGTTGCCATAACCTTTAGAGTGAAGGGAGTGAAGTCGCTCAGTCACGTCCAACTCTTTTCAACCCCATGGACTGTAGCCTACCAGGCTTCTCCCTCCATGGGATTCTCCAGGCAAGAGTACTGGAGTGGGTTGCCATTTTCCTTCTCCAAGGGATCGAGCCTGGGTCTCCTGCATTCTAGGCAGATGCTTTAACCTCTGAGCCACCAGGGACTCCGACCTTTAGAGTGGTGGTTATCAAAGTTGAGTGTGCAATAGAAACACTGGGAGGGCTTGTTAACACTCCCATTTCTGGGTTCCGCTTCCAGGGATTCAAGTTCAGGAGGTCTGGGATGGGATGAGGGTTTTCATTTCTAACAAGCTCTCAAGTGCGGCTACAGCTGGCTCAGGGCTCACACTTTGAGGACCGTGGCTCTAGCTCTGTGCTGCCCTAATTGGGCCCTATTATTACTTGGTGCTCAATACCCCAAGTGCAGGAACAGTGCTCACATGGGGTTAATTCCATTCTGAGCACCACCTTACATTCCTTAATCCAAGCTGGAATTAAATCAGAGAAGTAAAAAAAAAACAGATAAATCTGCTATATTCTTGAAATCTGACATGAGTGAATACTTCCAAGGAAAAGAACAAGCTTATCTCCCCTGAGAGAAGTGTTGAAAAGCAAGAAAGACAAGGAAGCGGTCGGAAAGTTATGATGAAAAATGGCCAAATGTTGATAATTGCTAAAGTTCTGTTTAGGAATTCCTAAAGTACCTATTCAGTGATAGGTACATGAGACTTTATTATACTGCTTTGTTTACTGTTAATGTTAGATGTTTGACATTTTCCATTTTTTAAAAAGTTCTTTTTAAGTAAACTGAGATTATAAAGTAGAGGGGCCTAGCAGAAGATCAATGTGTGTTAGAGAAAATTTAAATGCTGTTCTCAAATTCTCAAGATGATTTTGAGATAAATCCACTTCACCAGTGTTTCTTAGACTTTCCTTTAAGCCTCCAGTACCAAGAAAAGTACTGGTACTGGAGTACTTTTTAATCAGGAAAGAAATCCTTCCTGACACTAAGAAGGTAGCCCAAAGTTGTTCTCCTGCAAGTCCGAATTTCTTTGAAATTTTGGGTTTTATTTTCCAAATGTGATTTTGCTCCCTAGTTAATATCTATTTGATTTCATCTAAAAATCTTCTAAATTATCATCACAGGAAAATCTTTCCTAGCTGTTCACCTAGTAGATGGACAAGCTGTCATCAGTAGCTGTGTAACACTTGTAACTCCAAAGGCGTACATGGTTCAGTCTCAGACAAGTATCACAAGCAAGAATCATAGCTCAACAGTTGAAGTCATTAAACAGGAATTTCTTTCCTCTCTTTCTTTGCTCTCAGAGGACCTTGAAATTGATGTGTATTTATTGCTCAGTGTTCTCATACTCAGAAAACAAAAGGTTTTGGGTTCATTTGTGTCTCTGCAATAAAACTTTTCTATTACATTAGCATCTAAGTACATCCTATGTTTCTTAGATTAACTTCTGCCATTATCAATTCACTGGTAAGGATGAATTAGTACCATCATCTTGGAACCCTCAGCAAAAACATAGTGTGTATGGGTTAATCAAAAACTCCTAATTTATCTCTCCCCCAATAAAGAATCTGAAAAGAATGTGTCTATATGTATATATAATACATATATATACATATACATATTTATATGAAAACTGAGTCACTTTGCTGTACACTTGAAACCAACACAGCATAGTTTTTTGGTTTTTTGAGTTCTTTTTTTTTTTGTCTGTACCACGTGCCATGACGAACTTCCCCAATCAGGGATTAAACCCATGCCCCCCTATAGTGGAAGCACAGAGCCGTAACCACTGGACAACCAGGAAGTCCAACAACATTGTAAATTAACTATACATCAACACATGTGTCTGAAAAAAAGAGAAGAAGTGGTGAAAATGATATTAGATTGGTTGTTTGGAATTTCCCACAAGACCTTGCATCTTTTCATTGGATTCAAGCTTATGCTCGAATCTTAAAAACAAGGTTGCTGAAAAAATAGTAACATCCCTATGTATTATACACACACACGTGTATCACATTAGTGTAGATCCTGGTTAGGACAGGCAAGGAATAACGTCAGAGAGAATCCTGTGGGAAAAGGAAAATAAAGTACGAGAGGTGGGCCTTGTACAGCAGAAGTGGCCTGAGCTGAAGAGTCTGATTCGACTTTCTGCTCTTGAGGTTAAAAAAAAATCTTGGGAGCTTAGGCATGGCATTTAGAACAATCAAGACAGTTGTTGACTGAGCCTCGAAGAACAGGGCATGTGCTAAGTCACTTGTCTGACCCTTTGTGACCCTATGGACTGTAGCCCACCAGGCTCTCCAGTCCACGGGATCCTCCAGGCAAGAATACTGAAGTGGGTTGCCAGGCCCTTCTCCAGGCGATCTTCCCGACCCAGGGATTGAACCCAAGTCTCATTACGTCTCCTGCACTGCAGGTGGGTTCATAACCACTAGCGCCACTAGGGTTAAGAGGTTAGAAGCAGGAGGTAACAGCTCCTGAATAGGACCCTCAAGAAGAGAGGGGGACACTGGCTTTATTCAACAATATCTACTGAGTGTTCTTTTGGCACATACAGAGTAAGACAGAGCTCGTCCCCTATGAAAAACATCACAGAAATTTTTAAAATCACAGATACAAATTACAGACATTTTCCATACTTGACTGAAGACGAGGGGGCTGTGTGAGATGGTTGAAGGCAGAGTCAAATCACACAAGACGTTGATTGTCAGGGCTTTATCCTTCAGGCATGGAAATTCAGAGGCAGGGAAGGGACAGGAGGAAGGGGATATTTTAGGAAGATTAACTTAGGGTAGCTTGTCAGGAGATCCATGTTCAGACCTCTGTCATGGTCCAAAGGTGAGACAAAGAGAACTTGAATGCCTAAGGGAGTAGGCAGGAAGGGAAAGCAAGAGAGAAGAGTAGGGAGAAACCAAAGATGATTGCCAAAACTTGAATCTGAGTAATGGGAGAATAATAGTTCGTTTTTAAAAGGAGGCGGGGTTAGGAAAGCAAGTTCATTTAGAGTGAGAAAGACACCAAGTTTATCTCTGAATGAACCGAGCTATATAATGAGACTCATTAGCGTAAACTGGACTACTGGAATGCATTCTAAAGCAGCAGTCCCCAAACTTTATAGCACCAGGGAATGGTTTCATAGAAGACAGTATTTCTATTGACAAGGGTGGGGGCAGGTGGTCTGAGGATGATTCAGGCACATTTGCCGTGCACTTTGTTTCTATTACTGTTATATCAGCTCCACCTCAGATCATCAGGCATTTGATCCTGGAGGTTGGGAATCCCTGTTTTAAAGGGCAAACAGGTCCCCCCTGCTCGTGGGAAGTAGATAGTTCAGCCTAGACTGGAGAGGTGGCCCCAGGTGGCTGTAGTGACAAAAGCTGAGGGCTGCCCATGAGGCATGGTGGGCACTCCAGGAACTGTGGTGTTCATGAACTTGGGGGTTTCCTATTCAGCAGCCTCTTCCCACCTCATCTCCAGGGCCTCTCACTCTGCAGACATTTTCCCTCTCCTCCAGCCCCCAGGACCCCATGACCCCTCTAAGCATACCAGACTGCCCCCCACCCCTCCATGCTCAGGCCTTTTCTGGCTTCTGCCTTTGTCCATGTCCTCTGTCCCCCAATGAATCCTGCCCCCCATCCTCTGCTTAGTGAACTGCTGCTTATCTTGCAAGTTCCTACTCAGACTCTAAGCCCTCCGTGTTCCTCAGCACCCCGTGGAAATTTTACTAGCTTCTCTACACACATCATGTTAGCAGGTGTCCAAGCTCCAAAGATTGTGGGCTGTGTCTTACCTTTATAGCCCCTCAATACTTCTTTGCTCAGTTTATCATCTCAGTTATACCATGCTTGCATGCTAAGTCCTTCAGACATGTCCAACTCTTTGTGACCCCTTGGACTCTAGCCCACCAGGCTCCTCTGTCCATAGGATTCTCCAGGCAAGAATACTGGAGGGGGTTGCCATGCCCTCCTCCAGGGGATCTTCCCAAACCAGGAATCAAAACTGCATCTCTTATATCTCCTGCGTTGGCAGGTGGGTTCCTTACCACTAGCACCAGTTGGGAAGCCCCACTTAAACCATAGATGAGATCTATTTCATACAACATTATTTGGGGCTTAAAAGCACACAGACTTTCTTTATAGTTAGTAAGCATTCAGAGGAAATTTGGAGTCAAATACATCAAATGTTAATATTATAAAGAATGAGATTTAGGCATACTTAGCCATAATTTAGCAATTAAAATAAGAGCAGACTTGGCAGTTCCCTTTATTCAAACCCCTCACAACCTGTAATTGTACAGTGCCAAAGAAAGCCAGCCTTCTTTCTCTGATACTCCGATTTTCAGTCCAAATTGTTACATCATGTTGTAGAAAATCACACAGGTTCAATTCTTTGCAGCTCAAAGTTCAATTCTTTTCAACACAAATCTGAGCTAAAAGAAATCACTGTGTGATATGTGTGTGTATTTGTTTAACAGAAACCGTAATCTGGACATTTTATCAGGTTGGACCTGGATCTACCCAAAGAGACATGTTGCTTTTTTGTTTGCTTAAAAAAAAAAAAAAACAGAATTTTTAGGCATCATTGCATGTGTTTACCATTTTGACCAGAAGAAATGGAGTTTTTGAGATTGGTTGGAATTCTTCAACAGGAACATCGAGATTAAAGCAGGAATTATGGAGTTTCCAAGTTTCTTATCTGAACTCCAAGGTTAAAATAAGATAGATCAGAACAATACAGCTCATAGTTTACTTCTATTCAGTAAGCATTTATTGAGTGCCAAGCAAGAGCTAAGCAGTGGAGCCAAAAAGTATATATCACAGTATCTGCCCTGAAAGTACTCATCTTCTAGCAAGGAAAGCAGGTTTATATACATATAGATCAGGGAAATAAACTTAATAATAGAAACCAGCCAAAACATATATTTATGCACAGGTGTTACTTCTTTCAAAGTTGCATCAGAGTTGCACTCTGAACCTTCTCCATACTCTGATCCTAAAACTTCTTTTGCACCACTTTTGGTCTTTGGCAGTTCTGTAGGAGCGTCACAGTGACAGAATATTTTTGGTGGGGTAGAAGGAATGTTGGCTTATAATCAATGGAAATTTACTTCTCACAGTTCTGGAGGCTGGAAGTCCAAAATCAAGGAGTCAGCATGGTCATGCTCTGGGGAAGGATCTCTTCCAGGAGGAAGATTTCTCACTGTGTCCTCACATTGCAGAAGGACAAGAAACCAATTTCTGGGGCCTCTTTTATAATGGCTACACACACCCTTTTATGAGGACTCTGCCCTCATCACCCAGTCTCCTCTCAAATTCCCCACCTCTCATACATCCCCTTTATGTGCTCAGTCGCTAAGTCATGTCCAACTCTGTGCAATCCCTGGACTGCAGCCCACCAGGCTCCTCTGTCCATGGGATTCTCCAGGGAACAATATTGGAGTGGGTTGCCATTCCCTTCTCCAGGGGATCTTCCCAAGCCAAGAATCAAGCTCATGTCTCCTTTATTGCCAGACAGATTCTTTACCACTGAGCCACCAATATATCACCTTGTTGTTCAGTCACTCCTTTATGTCCAACTCTTTGCAACCCCACGGACTGCAGCACACCAGGCTTCCCTGTCCTTCACCATCTCCCAGAGCTTGATCAAACTCATGTCCATCAAGTCGGTGATACCATCCAACTATCTCATCCTCTGTCATCCCCTTCTCCTCCTGCCTTCAGTCTTTCCCAGCATCAGGGTCTTTTCTAATGAGTCAGCTCATCACATCAGGTGGCCAAAGTATTGGAGCTTTAGCTTCAGCATCAGGCCTTCTGATGCATATTCAGGATTGATTTCCTTTAGAATTGACTGGTTTGATCTCCTTGCATTCCAAGGGATTCTCAAGAGTCCTCTCCAACACCACAGTTCAGAAGAATCAATCCTTTGGTGCTCAGCCTTCTTTATGGTCCAACTCTCACATCCATACATGACTACTGGAAAAACCACAGCTTTGACTAGACAGACCTTTGTGGGCAAAGTAATGTCTCTGCTTTTTAATATATTGACTAGGTTTGTCATAGCTTTTCTTCCAAGAAGCAAGTGTCTTTTAATTTCATGGCTGCAGTCACCATCTGCAGTGATTTTGGAGCCCAGGAAAATAAAGTCTGTCACTGTTTCCACTGTTTTCCCATCTATTTGCCATGAAATGATGGGACTGGATGCCGTGATCTTTGTTTTCTGAACGTATAGCACCGTAGTGGTAAGGATTTGAATATATGAATTTGATGGGGGAGGACACAAATATTCAAACCATAACAGGGATTAATCTATCAAAATATGTATAAGGTCTATTGATATATGAGGAAAATTACAAAACTCTGGTGAACAAAATCAAAAAAGAACTAAAACTGAGGAAATGTTCTATGTTCATGAATATTAGAGCTCAATATTGTCAAGTAATGTTTTATGAGATCTGTGCATGCGGTCTCCCTGCAGCATGTTTATACCTATCAGAAGACGTTCAAAGCCCATTAGAGAATACTGGGGCTTCGTCTGAACTTCTTGTTTGATTATACATGCTGTCTCTCCTACATCACATTATGTATTTGTATACATTATCTCCTAAAATTAATTCAAAGTTTTATAAGAGTAATTGGGGAGCAACACACTTGTGGTTCAGGATGCAGAAAACCTGGTGGGCTATGACCCATAGGGTCGCAAAGAAGTGGCACCTACTTCTGCCTTGGAAATTCCATTATCTAATCCAGTCCTGGCTGTACATTAGCATCAACTGGGAGCTTTTAGATCTCTCACTGCCCAGGCTATATCCCAACCAGTTAAATCCAAATCACTGGGGAGATGTAACCCAGGCATGAGTATTTGGAAGAGAAGTCAACTTGTGGGGTTTTTTCAAGTTTTTATGTTAGAAATAATTTGAATTCATAAAATATTGCAGAAGTTGCTCAGTGTTATATGGCAGCCTGGATAGCAGAGGGGATAATGGATATATGTATGTGAAGCTGAGTCCCTTTGCTGTTTACCTGAAACTATCACAGCATTGTTCATTGGCTATATGCCAATCCAAAATAAAAAGTTTAATTTTAAAAGATGTTGCAGAAGTTAAAATACTACAAAGAACTCTTGTATTTTCTTATTCAGAATCACTTCTATTTTTTTCCTCTGAACCATTCGAGGGTAGGTTAAGTGCATCATGGCCTTTTACCCAAAAACATCCCACTTTCAATGAGTATTTATTGTGCGTTCATGCTAAGTCTCTTCAGTCGTGTCTGACTCTGAGACCCTGTGGGTCGTAGCCCACCAGGTTCCTCTATCCATGGGATTCTCCAGGCAAGAATACTGGAGTAGGTTGCTGTGTCCTCCTCCAGAGGATCTTCCCCACCCAGGGGTTGAACCCGTGTCTCTTACATCTACCTGCATGGGCAGGTGGGTTCTTTTCCACTAGCACCACATGGGAGGCCTGAGTATTTACTAAGAATGGGTAAATACTTAGTAAACACTCACTCTCTTATGTAAGCACTGGACAGGCAGAAGCTTCACACATTTACTCTGTCACTAAACTTACAAGTATTTAACTTAATGTCTGACTCCAGTTTTGTCAGTTGACCTCATAATGTCATTACAGCACTTTTCTGCCTCTGGTTCAGGAGCCAGTCTAAGCTAGGTAATACAATTTGTTGACATTTCTCTCTCTCCTCAATCAATCTGTAATGTCTCCACAGACTTTGTCTTTTGTCATACTGACATTTTTAAAAAATACAGTTGTTGTTATTCAGTCACTCAGTCCAGTCCGATTCTTTGTGACCCAGTGAACTGCAGTACACCAGGCTTCCCTGTCCTTCACTTCCCTGTCCTGGAATTTGCTCAAACTCATGTTCATTGAGTCATGATGGTGTTGCCATCCAACCGTCTCATCCTCTGTCGTCCCCTTCTCCTCCCACCTTCAATCTTTCCCAGCATCAGGGTCTTTTCCAATGAGTCAGTTCTTCCCATCAAGTGGCCAAAGGATTGGAGCTTCAGCTTGAGCATCAGTCCTCCACTTTAAAAACATAAAACATGCTTGCTGTCTGCTGTTGCGGCTCAGCTGCGCGCTGGGCTGGGCACGGCATTTCCTTTGCAGGTCCGCGTCAGGAGGCCCACGCGGTGTCCGCCTTTTCTCACTGGTTCTGCTCCTTTTGATCACCTAGTGGAGTGCTGCCCGCTTTCTTCACTGGATAATTATCTTTCTCTTTCTCCCTTGCAACCAATAAGCAGTCTGAGGGGCTGACAAGACCACTGGCATACATGGCTCCATATCAGAATTTCCCCCCATCGTTCAGTGTGGATTGATGATTTTTGGCTGATACAATATTTACCTTGATGAACAAACTGCAAATGATTTTCCAGCTCCATCACTCTCTCCATATTTACCAGTCGGCCCTTGAAATCCTCCCTTCTCCCCTGTGTATTTATTTATCTATATATTATTGGTATGAACTCATGAATTTCCTTTTTTTCAATAATTTATTTATTCATTACCATGTTTATTTGGGTGCTCAAACAGTCTCAGGTGTCACTAGTAGGAGGCCCTTCAAGGTGACTCCTGTATCCTTGTGACAGGTCCCCAGTTTTGTGAACACTTCCTTACTTCCAGCCTGATCTTGTACCTACCCTGCCCTATCCCTGGCACTAGTCATTTCTCCAAAAAAAGACACCTTTTCATGGAGAGTGGTATAAGAGAACAAGATTAAGTTTGCAAGATATGCTGATTGCTGGTGGGTGGTCTCCACTTCTTAGCCCTCTTAGCAGACAGACCTGGGAAATATACGCATGTGTATATATACATGCAGGCTTCCCTGGAGGCTCAGTGGTAAGGAACCCACCTGTCAAGGCAGGAGACACAGGTTCAAATCCCTGGGTCGGAAAGATCCCCTGAAGAAGGAAATGGCAACCCACTGTAGTATTCTTGCCTGGGAAATCCCATGGACAGAGGAGCCTGGTGGACTACAGTCCATGGGGTCGCAAAGAGTCAGCCACAACTTAGCAACTAAACAACAACAACAACAATATATGTTCATACATGTAATGAAAATACACATGCATGCATATATATTTTTGTGCATATGCACATACACCTATATATACATGATTTCAAAATCATTAATTCATGCTTTTATCTCAAATTAATTTTTAATTAATTTTTATTGGAGTATAGTTGCCTTACAATACTTCGATAGCTTCTGCTGTACAGCAAAGTGAATCCGCCACACCTACACAAATAACCCTTTTTTCACACTTTTATCTCAAATTTAAATCCATCCCCACAAGGTTCTATGCTCCCTTCCCCCATTCCATATTTATTTTTTTTTATGTTTTTATTTTTTTATTTTTTTTATTTTTACATGTTTCAATGCCATTCTCCCATCTCATCCCACCCTCTCCCTCTCTCTCTCCCCCAGAGTCCAAAAGTTCACTCTATAGATCTGAGTCTCTTTTGTTTTCTCGCATACAGGGTCATCATCCCCATCTTTCTAAATTCCATATATATGCGTTAGTATACTGTATTGGTGTTTTTCTTTCTGGCTTGCTTCACTCTGTATAATCGGCTCCAGTTCCATCCATCTCCTTAGAACTGATTCAAATGTATTCTTTTTAATGGCTGAGTAATACTCCATTGTGTATATGTACCACAGCTTT